>MU376009.1:0-95294 GCA_022495235.1 Xylaria curta | reverse complement strand
TTTAATTTTTAAACAAACTTTATTAATTTTTAAAGCTAAAAAATATATAGCAAAAAATTAAGCTATAGTAATAATTAAATAATTGTTTTTATATAATTAAAAAATATTTACTAAAATTATATTTAATAAAAATAGCAAATTTGTTTTTAACTTTTAAAAAAGCTTATAAAAAATATAAAAAGCTAAACTTTTAATAACTATTTTATATTACTTTTAAAAAAATAAATTATTTAAGCGCAAAAATTAAACAATAAAAATTGCTATTTATTATTATATTTTTAAGTATTTTAAACTTAATTAAATAAATGTAATTTTAATACTTTAATAAAATTTTAATAGCGTTTATTTAAATTTTATTAAGCTTTTTTTTATAAACTATTGTTTAATTTTTAATTATTTAGTTTTAATAATATTTTTATTAAAGTTAATATTATAAAATACAAGAACTTTTAATTTTTATAAAAATATTTATATAAAAATGTTAAATTAGCTATAAATTTTGCTGCTATTAAAGCAAAAATATATTATAATTAAAAGCATAAGCTAATAAAATTTATTAAAAGTAATAAAGTTTATTTTAAGTTATATTTAAGCTATTATTTATTAAAAAAACTATTAAAAAAATATTTATAGTAGCATATTAAGCTTTAAAAAATAAAAAAAAAAGTTAGTTATTTAATATATAAAATTAACTTGCTAAAGATTTTTAATATATATTTTATAATTTTTATTGCTTATTTTTTTTTAAGTTATAATAATAAAAACTTTTTTTATTAAATAGTTTTTGCGCTAAGTTTTATATTTAATAATTAACTAGATTTTAAAAAAAATAGTAATTTTTTTAAAATTAAAATTATTTTATAACATTATTTTAATAGATTTTATATTAAATTTTAATATTTAATTAAATAAAAAGGGTATAGCTATAAAAACAATTAATAAAAATTTAAATAATAATTATAAAACTTTAAAAAATTAATTAAAAAGTATTAAATTTATATAAGTAGTAGGCTAGTTCTTAAAAAAGCTATAAATAAGCTAAAAACTATAGTTATATAAAAAAAGCGCTTTTATAGTTGTTTACGTAAAGTTAAGTTTAAAAAAAAGTAATATATATATATAATTTAATATTATTAAAATTAATAATGTTTTTTTTTTTTAGGCTAACACTTGCTATAATTAATAAAAAAGGTGTTTTTTATAAAAAAACCTATTAAACTTACTTTTATAAATTAAATATAAAAGTTAAAACTTAAATAAAGCTTTTGTTAAAAGTAAAAGATTTACTTAGTTCTTTTTTCTTTTTTTATTAAATATATAAACTTAAAACCACATTACCCTTAGTAATTTATACTAAAAAGCTATAATAACTAAGCGTTTAACAGCATTTTTAACCATTTGTTTTATTTTTTTAACTTTTATAAACGGCTATAAAAGTATTAAATTGTTTTTATTAGTAAGGTTTTAAAAAATAAACTAGTAATATAGTTGTTTAAATTATAATTTGCTTAAATAAAACGATAGCAAATGTTTTAAATAAAGGTTAAAATTTTAAAACTAATATATTTTTATAACATTTTTTTTATGTAAGCTTATATATATTAACAAAGCAATAAAGCAATAAAGCTTTAAAATATTTATAAAATGTATTTTTTAATTAAATTTACATTGTTTAAAATATTTAACCTATTTTTTAATAAGTAAAAGTAGCAAAAACTTTTTAAATAGCTTTAAAAGAGTTTTTAAAAGTGTTTATATATAAAAATTGCGATTTAATAGGTTTAAAAGGGTAAATTTGCTAAGTAATACATAATTGTTTATAAAAGGCATATTTAGCTAAAATGTGCTTTTATTTACCTTTATAATTGCAGCTTTTTATATAATTATATTTTAACAAAATTTTAAAAAAAAAAATTATTCACAAATATTACAGATTATGCGCTTTTAATTAATATATTCTATTTAATTAAAGCTATTATTTTCGTAAAAAAATTAAAAAGTGTTTACGCATTAAAGATTAAAATTGCGTTTTATAAAATGATGTTACTACTGTTAGCAGAAGTATTGTAGATCCGATCGGTGTCAATTTTGGTGTGGTGCCGAAACAGTGAGCAAAGGGATATGTTAGATCAAATTCACTTTCACCAGCTAGCCTTTTCTGTAGTGTGCTAGATGATTTCTCTGCCATAAAGTTACAAGCTGCTTTCCCACTTGAAGAACCATCCCACGTCACACTGCAGCTTTTGGGTATCTTCAATTATACTAATAAAAAAAATAAAGAGTTGATAAAACCCCAGACTGAATACGCCGAGCGCCAGTTCTTATGCGTTTGCGAGACTTGATCTGCTGCCAGCTATTAGTCTGTCTCTGGCTTCACGTCTTCCATTTCGATATTATCGTCGTCGCCGTCAAAGTCCGAATCGTTCGGCTCCGGACTAGGTGGTGCACCTTCAACTGACTGTACGTTGAGTCGCTTATACTCTGGCTTGAGTTCCCAATAGTTTGCAAAACGCCCGGATTTATGTAGAACGGCAAGCTCTTCTAAGTTCTCACGTAGCCATGCCTCAGGTTGATTCAACGCCTGTTTAAACGCTTTGAGAGACCAATAAGCATATTTGTCGTATAACTGGAAGATGCGATCGCGCAGCTCGCTCTGAGGTAACCGGGCGGCCTTCTCTTCCTTCTGCTTCTTCTTATTCTTCTGTTCCGGAGCCATGCGCTACGATGGTCAGTTTTACCCTGCATATTGTTAGATGGCGAACTTACCACGAGGTTACTGAATTTCTCATGTGCCACATGTGCACCAGCCTGGATAACTCCACTTGGGTCGAAGGACTTGACAATGCTTGTTGAGACCTTGGGCTTCATCGCATCATCATTCATCGTCTTTAAAATATGTTTCGTTTCTTCCGTCCACACGGGCTGGCAATTGATTTCCCTACTAAACTTCCCAGCTAAGGTGGTTTTCTCTGTACAAAGCGTCTGATGTTAACACTGTAGTTCAACGAAGAATGAAAGGGAGGACTGACTCGGAATAGCCTTTCTGTAACGGGGTTGGTATTTATTCTTCTTCACGCCGGCATCTGGCTGCGTCTTGTCCTCCGGTCGTTGCTGTTGCTCTTGTCTTCGGCGTAGATGAGGAGGTAGGTCGCTATTTGCACCGTGGGATCTGGACTTGAAACCAGGGAGGTCCTGTTCGGTGAATAAGAACGAGTTGGTCAAGTCCATATCCTTCGCCTCGAGATTGTACTCCTTGGGAACCGCCTGGTGACTTGGCTTGGTATGGTCCAGTAGCAACGCCATCCTTTCCTATAATCCACGGTCAGACTGAATACAGACTTCCGAGTTCGGGAGCTAGTAGCTACGACGCACAGTCTGGCGACCATCTTTGCCCACCTCGATCCATTTGCGCACAGTCCCGATACGGATTTCTTCGTCATCGTCTAGATTGGTCCAAGCATGGTAGAGGTATTTGGGTATATGGGTCAAGTATATATCGGCAGCAGCAGGGTTCGTGGAGGGGTTGAAGTCGGCAAACTCAAGATCGCCGGCGTCTTCGTAGATATCGTCGTCTTCCATCGCACTAGGCAGCGTGCTCATGGCATCGGGATCGGGCTTAATGGCGGGATCGGGTTTGATTATGGGTTCTGCTTTAACGGAGGCCATGGTGATAAGTTCTCAGGAGTCTTTCAGGAGCGCCGATGTCGAAGTTGGAAGAATATTAAATGTTTGACACGATCAGGCCTATTGCCAAATCAAAACAAGGTGCGAAAGGGAATGGGTTATGATATAAGAGAGTTAACAGGTACCTATATGTAGATGGCTCAGCCTTGCCAGCTGCTGCCGTCATCCGTTTGCAGCCGCTAGCAGTAAAGTCATAGCTCCACAGAGCCAAAATCACGTGGTGCAGCGCTGGTGCAGCACTAAGGTGGGGCACTCCCGTGACGCCACCTTCCACTTATTGATATATCTCAATTTGATAAGAATCAAGAATCGCAACATCTACCACTTAATCCCGTTGCACTCTGTTTAGCCATCAATCCAACAATATTCCATCTCGCGTATAGCCATACTACAAATACTATTGGCGACTGAGGGCTTAAATTCCTTTGGAGAAATACCGCCCGAAGCTTTGTTTCCCGCAGTTCTTACTAGCATACATTTTACCGCAGGTTCTCTACAGCTACATCGCCGAGTGACGACATAGTCGCAGTCCTATAGTCAAACAGAAAAGCAACAGGCTGAACAAAGAAAACTGCTGCGGTTAGAATCAAATAGGGAGCAAGAAAAGTTCAGAGCGCTGATTTCATGCACTGTTCTCCCTACCTCTTTGTTTACCGAGGATCACGTCTTCCTGCAACTCTGATTTCCTTACACAAAGCATACGCGATCCTGCGTTAAAAACCCTCATTCACTCTTCTGGTCCTTTGAACAACCGCCCACAAAACATCGACGGGTACACTCTAAGCAGGCACATAATTGCATCTGCTCCTACCCGTCCACATCCACGTGTAGACCCCATTCACTGGACCCTGAGCAAAGGCGTCGTCACCTTACTGTGCAAGTTCTGACTGCGATAACGTTACTATTCAGCTGCTACTCATCACTATGTCTACAGCAGAAGATCAAGAGCTTAGAGACAAAATCAACAAATTAGCTAGTGTGTTCTAAATCAGCAGCTCGCAGCGGTTTTCGATTCATACTCACTTTTTCACAGATCGCATCAATCGTCACAAGGAGGCTCAGCATAATGGCGCAAATCAAGGTATAGCTCCCCAGACCATATTATCGGACATGATCCACTCATATTGCAAAAACTCAGGTCCGGATTACCCTGCTGGCAATAGAGGCCCCTATCACCGATCAGCACCATACCCTCAACAAACCTACCGTGGTGGTCGAGGTAGATTCGCGCCCACTTATCGTAATAGGACTCTTGTTCTCAATGGAGGACCCCAATATGCTGCTTCTAGCCTGGAAAACCAGCCGCCGGACTCGACAACACCTACCTGGGTTACCAAGACCGACCGTCACCTGCAACTAATTAATCGTGATATATACGAGCGGGAAACCCAGCAACGGACGCACGCAATTGAACAAAGTTTCAAACAGAAACAATTGAACAAGGATCGTCGGGAAAAAGCACAGTTTTTCAGGAACATGCAACAGGCGGGTGGGGACAGTCTGATCGCGTCTTCTAACTCGTCTAAGCTAGCTTCTCGATATGAAGTTGAGGTTGATGGTGTGCGCTTTCACGTCACTCAGCAAGGAAGCAAGCTAGTCAAAGCTCCTGGTGGGTTCTACAAGTATTTCTAATGGTATCGCTACTAAAAAATGAATAATCGCTGTCTAGATGATCTAAATCCACCCAATGCCACACCGAAGGTGGCCTCGTTGTTTGGTGTCAAGTTTCATCGTACGAAGAACGGTAACCTCGTGAGGCACGGAATAGTACAAGCTCAGCGGTATGTCGGAATCAGCGCGGTTGTCTTACAGTCTAACATGGCCACAGACGCGCCGGCGGCATCAAGAAGGTCAACGAAAATTGCAAGACCTTTTCATGGACTGGTATCGTCTTCCTTCAACCAAAAGAAACGCCTGCCTCACTATCTATTTCTACAAGAGGCAGTGTGGTAAGCCCCCTCAGGAACACACTAACATCCAGCTCTAGGTACCTGTCCGAAAGGTCCTACCTGTCGATATATCCACGATATCTCTAAGACGGCGATCTGCAGAAATTGGCTCGTGAAGGGCGACTGTCCCAAAGGCGACAACTGCGACCTATCACACGATATCACAGAGCAGAGGACCCCGCTTTGTATGCATTACGCCAACGGGAATTGCAACAACCCCTCGTGTTCGTACATTCATGCCGAGCATTCTCCAACTGATCCTGTATGTCGGACGTTTGGCATCTACGGGTACTGCGAAATGGGCGCTCGGTGCCCATCACGTCACGTGTTCGAATGTCCTGATTTTAGCAACAACGGCATTTGTAAACTGAAAGGCTGTAAACGGCCTCATATTGAAAGGGCAAGTATTCTCCGCAAAGCAAACAAACAAGCATCCTCGGAAGAAATGGATGACTTGTCCAGCGAAGATGAGGACACGATGGACAGCGATGATGTGGACTCAGATGAAGTCGAAGAATTCATTGGTCATAATGACGATGATTTGAGTTTTGCAGAACAGAAAGACTTCATTGGTTTCACATAACATTTGCGGCTGCTACTGACTCTCTAGGTATGTTCAGCGATTGGCGGTACAGCCGGCTGAAAGCGCCAGGCATGTTCCATACCAATGGCGTATTCCCGTCTTTGGCTATCGCGTTCTTGTGAAAACCAAACTATCCTGCGGCTGCGCTATGCACCGAAAGCAGATATCGGAGGAAATGGCTGTCATTGGATGCGATGATTCCATATGGTTGTGATACCCAAATTCGACTGAGCCTAGGCTCGTTGGATGAAATCGAACAGCACTTTTAATAGAAAAAGGAAGAGAAAGTAGAAAGACAGTCTGGTTGATGCTCAAACGGCTTTACGGCCAAAATAGTAATAAAGTTAGTGCTCTAGAGCAGTTTTGGTGTTGAGTGACAAGATGATTGGCGACATGTGACCCTGGTGGGATGTAGCTAAGTACGTAAGCGCGGGGTGGCTCATGGATGGTCCTGTTAAGTGCTCAGCTCGGGGCCCTTACCATGAACCGCCCACTTATGCGAACCTACATACTTAGAACAACGAGTGGATTGGATGACGGCCGCTGGAGATGTTGAAAATGGCCCCCTAAGTCCTACAATAAAGGCACCATCGAGGGCGCAGTGGTCGGATGGGATGGTTTTCGAAGGCGCTGAGCCACCCCCGACTGGTCTGTTATCCACCAAGATCGAGTTCCGACAAAGACGGGCGCATAATCGAGCCAAGCAACCAAAGGACGCGCGCGCCGCACTCGACCACCACTAACAATGCATATGCTGTTCTGCCTCTGAGACGGCCCCAAAGGACACGAGTGTAAATCTGGACAAAGACAGTATACATCATATCCGTGCATCACATGGCATTCGGCATCGCATTGTGCGCCGCATCGCATCGCATCGCATCGCATCGCGTCGTATAGCATCGTACCATTACTTACCTGACCACGTAACTACTCAGCTTCGCTTCAAGCTACCTATAGTATAGTATATATCGTTTATTGCAGGGCACAGCATAACACGGCATTGTAAGCAATGGGGCTTCGTGATCTGATCAAGAAGAAGGAACGGCTCGGCGAGAGCGACGCGGCCTATTCCGAGACACTGAACAGACTGGCAGGGCCAGAGTTCACCTTTATCCGCTCCGACACCAACACACGCGAGATCATCTACCCACCCGGCCATCCCGCGAACAACCGACACCTGAGCGCGCGAGAGACGGGGCCAGCAGCAGCGTCCAAGGCCCGCCGCAGCCTCGACGTATTCCGTCCGCGATCGCGGGGTAGCAGCCTCTTGTCCGCTTCCGCGTCCGCTTCCGCTTCCGGCGACAGCGACAGCGACAGTCCTACCAAGAAGGAACACCGCCGCCTATCGCATCGTCTCGGCCTGGCTCGCCATACGCCTAGGACGTCTGAGTACGTGCCCGAAAACCTTCCCGAAAACCTGCCCCAGATCAATATCACCAACAGCAACGACCCCACCACCGCCGAGACCAACGAGGCTAAGGAATCCCGGGAGCAGCAGTGGGAGAAGCGCGCCACCATCCTCGCAACCACGAATGAGGAACGACAGAGGAGCAGGTCACGGAGCGTGTCCGCGTCGCCTTCGCCGTCCTATACGGACCTCGGCAGTTACAACAATGCGAGTGGCGGCATAGACACGTCGCCGCCCACCGGGCCAAGGCGTGTCGTCTCGTCGAAAGAGATCGATCAGGATATCCAGGAAGCCATACGGTTACACGAGGAGGGAGATCTCGAGAGGTCGACGCAACTATTTGGGCGTCTAGCTGATCCATATGGCGCAAACAACCCCCTAAGTCAGGTATTATATGGGCTTGCACTAAGGTTAGTGACTTGTGATCTCTGCACACCCGCACCGAGACAATACTTCGCCTGTACTGTCCGGGAGCCATATAAAACTAAAGGCATGCGAGGCTATGAGGTTCCTGAGGGACATAGATAGGCCCAGGCCGTTGCGAGGAGCAAGAGAGCACGAAACAACATCTTGCAAGCTAACGCTGAGATCTACGCAGGCATGGTTGGGGCTGTGAGCCCGACGTCGAGCGCGCCGTCACCTACCTCTCAGCAGCAGCATCGAACGCAGCAACCGTAGAGACCATGGCCCTGAAGGCGGGCGTTAAGAAAGGGGGTGCGGCAAAGGGTGAACTGGTTCTCGCCATCTTCGAGCTTGCTAACTGCTTCCGCCACGGCTGGGGCATTGCCAAAGACCCAGTTGCCGCCAAACAGGTAAGCTATCACGCTTTAATTCGTCCTCGGGTTTGCTACGATATCTCAGGACGAGCACGATCGGAAGACTGTGCCAGAGAGACACGGGAAGACGACGAACGGGTCAATAGGCAGAGTCAGATACTCCTCTAACTACTGGCCACTACAACCCTACTCGTCTTCCAGCGGCAAACAAGAAATGAGATCTTTTTGTTTACACGACAACTAACAAAGAGTATTGGGTAGTATTACGAAACTGCAGCGAATCTTGGAGACACTGGTGAGCTCATTACCCACTCCATCAACTCGTCCTTCATGCCAGCATTATCTGAGTCACGGACTTGCGGAGGTGCCAGCGAACTCGGTAGGCTAATATCTAGTATAGACGCCATGAACGAAGCTGCATGGTGCTATCTCGAGGGCTTCGGATGCAAGAAGGACAAGGTACGTTGATCAGGCACAACGGCAGATCCATAGTCCCATCATTACACATCAGATCTTGAGAGTTCTTGCACGAGCGTCCTTGGCTGGCCAGCTTTCAGCAATGACAAGGAAGAAAAAACGATCAGTCATATGTGGTTGAGAAGCTTCAGATGAGAAGGTCTTGCCAATCTGCTCTCCTCTGCTACCACTGCGGCCGCCAATGGATGTCGCTAGCTTAGGTTATTGCGCTGCGCCTTGGGAACTCAACAGCTTGAAGCTGAGTTGTTCAGTTGGGATCCCCGCGTATGTTGGGCATCAACTTAGAGTAGCCTCGCTGAGTGATCTAGCAAATCGGATCCCACGCCATTATCCTCTCCTACTTTCCCCTAACCCTTTCCTTCCCCATCCGGTACTAGGAAACGTCGACGATGTTAGACGGCTAACTCGATATTTACCATTCCCATAGTTCCAAGCAGCACGATACTACCGGTTGGCTGAGAAAAGCGGTAGCAAGACACTAGGAAATACCTGGTAAGCAAGCACTTTATTTTCACCTGTCGCTCTCCACCCCTTGGAAAATCAGCCCTTCTTCATTCGTAGACATCGTTGTCGCGTTCAATTCCCAACATGGCTGCCATGCACCTGCGATCTACCCCATGCATTGAAGACACAGGTGCAGACCACAAGCCTCGGTTTCGAATGACTCGCACGTCCCAAAGCTGATAGGTTGTTGGGCACCCACACTACTCGCCCTATTTGTCTTTGTTCCTTTGTATATCCGTTTCGTGGGCTTCGTGGATGTACGTTTTGGGTGCAATTGGCCAATCAACTGTCTAAACGGTTTTCGATTTGGATCCATCAAGTCAATGTCCAGTTGTTTTCCATCTCTTGTTCTCCACGGGGTCGCATACCTGCGGCCAGCCTTCTCTGCACTCCGTCATTCGTGCGTCCGTTCTTAGCAGTCTGGAGAGGATTTTAGTCGAATTCGACGAGCCAACCAAAGCCGTATTTCACACCGAAAAGTGCACTTTCCTCGCACTCATTCGTTGTACCTGATCGGGGGGGTCCATCAACTATTGAGCACCAGTGTATCTTTCAGTGCAAGTGCGCTCTACAACGCATCAAGGCCCCCCCTATTGTTCCTATCATGCACTATGAGACGATTTTCCCACTTTACTGCGGCTGGTACATGTCGGGCTCGATCAACGTTGGCTTATCTGCGACACTTGAGAAGCACCCTATGTGCAGACGTGGGCCCTATGCTAGACTAGCGAACTAGTGTTTTGAAGTGCTGGATACTGACTTGACACGTTCACAAACAGGATCTGGAAGGAGAAATACAATCCGAAGTAAGTTGGCAATCGGCTCATCCTTGTGTCCTCTATCATCAATCGGTTAGGAGAGCCGGGGCTGCGATCAGGATCTACCCAGCTAGCTAGCTTGGATATCAATTGTCGAAACAGTCGATGCGGGTATTGCCTCGGGATGTTTGCTTTTTATGCGTCTAGCCGAAGGGGATAAAAGGTATATGTGGAAACACGAAATGCTTACTGTGATGATACTCATGAGAGATATGTATATACTTTGACTATCTAGTTCCTTTGACAATAACACACTTCTCTGGTAAGAAAAGAGATCAATCACAATCACAACGCCATCCCGCTTACATCAGACCGTAACACAGACAGGCCCGTGTCGTATGCTGTGCTGGTCAGAGTGCCTGGCATCTTGGTGGTCTGACTTTTTGGTCCTCGCATTAGGTTTCCTGTCTTCTCCGGGTGTAAGCCCGGGGTACACAGAATCTCTCTCCATTGGGTCTTGCTTTGACAGTAGGCTACTTTGCTTCGTATAATTAGAATTACGCGAGATACAGAATTCACGAAGTGTTGGTGGAGAGAAATTTTTGAAAAATTTGAAACTTACCCCCCCCCCCCCCCCATGAAGGGGTGCTCTGCAGAATCAATGTCCAAGGCAGACAGGCAGCATGCATCAGGCTTCACGTGGGTTTTGCATGTTTTCTCCTGAGGAGTTCCTTGGTTTTTATGTTGTTTATTTCGCGTCGTTCATGCGTTATCTCTAATGAACTAGAGTTTAATTTTAAAACTAGATATCTTGTTATAGTTCTTCCTCGTTTGTTAATCTTGGCTGTTATCCTGCGCTACGGTACGCTTTGATATTCTCATGCTGGTGAATGGAGATTCGAACGATGGGTATCGTTTTACTATTCTTAGTAAACTCGTGCTTAAAAGAAGTTTAATTGGGCTTCAAATTAATCAAAGCACGACGAAGTCATGACTCGAAACTATGCTCCGGATCACCGATCGCAGGATATCAGGGTTTTCTGGCATCTCTTGCGTGGGGGTAACTCCTGAGCTCGGGGAACTTTCTGCCTCGAGGCCTGTCTATGTTCTGGTAGTGAGGCGTTCTATCCTCCTCTAGTTTCTGGTTGGCTGTAAAAGAGTAACGACCCGGCGTTACGGCAACAATAAAAGTAGTGGATGAGTTATAGACAGAATGTTGTGCTGTGCTGTATATCTGCCTCCCCATCCGCCTTGCTTACCTGCTTACGTATTGGCATCCGGGGGGTTCTCGAACACCTACTGATACAACCGACTGGCTGGCTGACCTATCTACGCACTCATCACCCCGTGGTGACGAGCCAGAGTTGGAGATGAAAAGCCTCCTCATGCATATGTTATATGTCGGTAGTTCATAATTCCACCACACCAAATCTCGCTACTCACGCGGTGCCATGTCAGATGGTGCTTTTTGCTGTTGTGTTTGTTATTTCCGGACTCACGTTGTCCATGCATCGGATCGTTGTTGCGCGCGCGCGTGTGTGTCGTGGTAGATATATAGATGAAGAATGCAAAAAGGCATGGGAAAGAATCGAGTAACTCGATGCGAGATTATTTGGAGGTGCGGGTGTATCCGTTGCCTGCTACATTGTTAAGGACGAGGTTCTGGGGTTATGCTATTCATTCCATGTTATTCTCCAAACTACTTTGCGACTGCAATTAAGAGGTAAAAGTTACATCTAAACCCGGATACTTAGGATACTTAGAGCTGTCGATTATTGTTTCATCATTCATTATGTGCCACCAGATTGCCAAGTTCTTATGTGTGTCCCCGTTTCTGATTTTGTGATGAAAGAAGAAGAGAATAGTTGATTCGTTATTGAACTATGTTATGTAACAGACATGGTACATGGCAAGCAAAGCCGCAGAGAAGTGCAAGGGGTAAGGGGGGTGGGTGATATGTCATCGCATCTAATTACCAATTAGAGAGAAGCGTACCTCTCTGCGGATCTACTATACGATACCCGAGCATCACGGCATTTGAATCGGAAAGTATTTCGAGCAATCAGGACGGCGAATCAGCGTGCGTCCAGAAGTCGATAAGTATCACGATGTCCCATTGGCTTGGTCGAGAACGCCTTGGCCATCTGTACCTGTGCACTCGCAGTAGTGGGCATGAGGTCAAACAGTCATTTTATGGAGCCGATATGGGAAAATTAAGTCCGAAAAAAATAAAGCATGGGAGTCCTAGTTCGTGAAAATGGCAACACCTTTTAAACTTATGTGGTAGCTTTTTTGGTGGGTTTTTAGTTCTCTTCGCTTAACAGCAGGTTTAACTTCTCCAGTCCCGGGAGTCTAGAACGCATGAAACGCACTGTTATGGTCCCAGCTGGCAGCCCTTTCAAAACAGTCGGAACGCGGCAAACCTTACCTCCAGATGTTTCAGTATGTGCGTTCCCGTGCCCGTCTGGATAGTCATACACCATCATTCTTCCACATGCATATGTAGATGTCGAGAGGGTGGAGAAGTCCAGAGCCTCATGCTAAACCGATCCACCTCCGGGATGTAAGGGGTATTGCCGTATGCTGTGTGGATCATGTAAGCTCGGATACAAGTTCCGGCTAGCTGAAGAGCAATCACGTAGATCAGGTGTTGACGGGAGAAGTCACGGCGGATTACCGCGTACTACACAATCCACCAGGTTTTAGAAGGTAATACAGAAGAGCACGACTGTTTATGAAGGGGGCGGTGCGGCTTATTCATGGGATATCGCTGCATAGCCGTCGTACCCGAGAGCCGGGAGGAAAGGCTGACCATTAAGAAAAGAATCCCGGTGCCCCGTTCGGTAGAGATCATGAATGGCTCTCCCTGAATCAATGCAAACAAGTCGACATCGAAACAAACATGAACCACTCTCCACATCAAGCATATGTGAAAGGAGTATGCTGGGTCCAGGAACCTTAAGTTGTTCCAAGAAGATTTGTGGAGTTGTCCGGCACCGTACCCCATTGTTTTATAAATGTATTGGACCCTTAAAAACTAAATAGCTTGTCATCCTATATCCTGGCGGTTTGTTTATTGGATAGCTCAGCCACTGTTTTCGGTCGGGACGGGGAAGTGGAGAGAGCCTGCATACAACTCGGGTCCCCGAACTCGGACATGCTACCCTATAATACAACCTTCAGTTATTTGGATTTTCGAATGGGTGTGCGTAGATCCTGTACTATTCATGGGCCGCATGGCACGAAGCCGCTCCCATGACCGCTAAGCGATACCCAGTGGAACGAGTCCGTAGATCAACACGAAAGCGACGTGTTTGGCGACGAATAGAAGCAAAGTGCACATTCATCATGTAACGCGCTGTAAGATAGGTATCTCTTTGGCTGCAATCGACACAGGCGCAGTTATGTCAGCCTGTCTAGGAGGGAGAATCGGCTGCCCGGACGCCGATATTGGCTTAGTTCCTATCTCCCGAATTGTGCACATTGCTGTCAGGTGTGGCTTGGGTAACCTCTCACGGTCCACAGGGAGAGAGGGTGGTCAGACAATAGAGTGGCTTTGCCGTGGAAATATTCCAGAGCGATTGCGAAGCACGGTCGGCCATTCTTAATGACGTCCTTACTCTATCTCCCGTCATCGTCGATATCTAGAGGTATCGGGCGTTGAATCTCTTGCCTCGCCCGTTGCAGCTCATATGTACGTCGATCCTCTAAGCACAAAACTAGTTGACCTGGTCCCAGGACTACCCCAGATATTCTTCTTTTTGATGGACGAAAGTAGACGAGGTGTGTGTCTAATATGACTGGAGTTGGTGTTTCATGGACGGATGTGGAAATCAGTTCGTAAAGATTAAGTACGAGAAAAGATGTCGTGATGTAATTGACCAAGGGAGTGTGCATTAATTATGGGCCAGATGCTGTTGTTACTAGGTAAAGTTGCATGCATTGCAGTTGGAGGGGGTGATTCTTCGCGAGAGGGTGTGGTAGTTGAATGGAGTAAGAGATGACGTGAGTTGGCCATGAAAGGGAAAATGCGTGAGATAGATAGATAGATAGATAGATAGATAGATAGATAGACAAAACTACGGCTTCGGCGAAATAGGACGGAAGAAGATTAAAGACATTACCTTACTTCAACAACGGCAATAAGTCTGCCTTACTTTCAAGCTGTCAGGGCTCTGATGATTCAAGTGAGATTGATCTGTCATCGTCGTCTTGACGGAAGTACCGGCAATCAAAGAACTAGGCAAAATATACTACTCTCTTTTTACGCCAGAATTAATCGTCTCACAAGAGCGACGTCGTTTGGTAATAACCTAATCTTAAGACTATCTAGATACGTGCTACAATGAGCCTACCTGCCTGCCTGCTATGCCTATACCATCCATAAGTCTAGCCGACTGAGGGACGAAGCGCAGATAATAATAGAGCCGAGAATATACTCCGTAGCATGGTCACGCCATGCCCGCTCCTTGCGTGGCCAGAGGCCTCTCTCAATTTAGAAGGAAGTTCTCGGCTGACTGCCTTTGGGCTGGTAATCAAGTACGTATACCTTCAGCAGCGCGGCAAGTTTAGCGCCGACCACTTGTTTGTCATGACTGGGGTTATTTCCGAGCGGGAGATGAACTCGTAAACCCATGGATGAAACAAGCGGGTACCAAGTCGTTCTATTTGCGCTTTGTGTACGCTATGGGGATTCACAAAGTGCAACTGATTGACGACGTTTGCGTGACATTCTAAAGAAACAAAAGTCTAAGTGAGAGTGAGAGTGAGAGTGAGACCGAGGAAGTGGGAGTGGGAATAGTGCCAAAAAGTTCCAAAACCGGAACCACCTGACATCCCCCGCGCGGCTTTTGCATACCTAGATACAGACTGTAGATGTACATGTGAGATCGCCTGCGGCGGAATGGAGAATAGAAGGGGGGACGGGTGCTCTTGGCATTCTGGGCTCCCCTGTATAAACCTATGGACATTCGTTCTCTTGGGTTGTTGCAGCTGTAACCGCACCCGAATTATCTCCAGCCACTCGCTTGGCCGTCACGCCCACCCACTTTGCCCATCCCTACCGTCACGGTATGACGGAGGGCGCATGTGCGGCGGCGTGGGGTGTGTGATCAGGGCTTCGCAAAGTGATTCGCGAACGCTGCTCTGGTTCTATCGAGGTTCGCTGGAACTGACTGGCTGGCAAACTGGAGGGGGGGTGGTTTGGGTTAGACGACCGGGGGGGGGGGCTGCGTGGGTTGCATGCA
The DNA here is from genome assembly GCA_022495235.1 of Xylaria curta. Classification (NCBI taxonomy): domain Eukaryota; kingdom Fungi; phylum Ascomycota; class Sordariomycetes; order Xylariales; family Xylariaceae; genus Xylaria; species Xylaria curta. The sequence goes on along the minus strand of MU376009.1, from coordinate 79,909 downwards.
GCAAGCGTACAGCGCGCACCCGCAGCTATGGTTGCAGTATGTACGCCTACTTTATGCTGTGCTGCCGAGGGGGATATCGCACCTACAGACAAGATAATACGCTATTTTTTTTTTTTTTTTTTTTTTTCATAGCGTGCTATTGTATATCCCGGACAGGTCACAGAATGCTGTACCACGCAGGTCACGGTAACTGCTGTTTCTGTGTAGCGTATGGCCTGATATTACATATTGATGAGGACTCTTCAGAGAGAAATAGAAGGAAATCAAACTTGCTTTTAGGGCATACATGTGCATTGGCGATCGCATGATAGGCACCTATGCATGGCCCTACGGATAGGCGCATGTACATGAGTGCAGCTGGCGTACGTGAGGGTGTCAGGTTTAGACTTTTAGACTATTAGACAAACTAACCAAGGTGCGTGCTTTGCTTTACTATGCACGAACCCTAATATTAAAAATTCATCCTGATCAGGCATATCACGTTTGGAAAACTAGGCATATTTGGGACTGAGATTTTTGGGGATAAAGTTTTTTTTGACGGCTAACTAGTTATGTAAAAATAAGAAGAAATATCGAGTAGCTAATTCCATATCTCTTCCGCCTTTCCAGTAGTCAGTAAGCCGACCATTGACCATGGCTCATTGCTCTCGTCCATCGATATCCCCGATGACCATTCTTGCGTTTGTATGCTGTAATTGCGGTTGTGACAAAAGAAATAAGGAGATGTCGTCGAGTGATGGTAAAAATCAGATAAAACTAGAGGGTCTGTTCCGCTCATCATCTGCGGGCCGCTCCGGTCTGAGCGCAAGACCCATTTCGTGTCGTGAGACATTATCTCGTCATGTTTCAAAAACCCAAGAAACACGAACCCCGCCCAAAAAGTATGTGCGTGCTCTCTCTCTCCGGTCTCTGGCGGAGATGGGGTCCAAAGTGGCCCCGAGAAAAGAAAAGAAAAAAACTCCCAAATATTCTGTGACTGATGCTGTCGCACACTGCGTTGACAGGCATTTGTCATGTGTCCTGTTTCCCCAAATGCCCGTGACCATTATACAAAAAAATTGTGCTGGCTCCGACCTGCCAGCCACCCTCCCGACCGCCGTTTTCGCCATGCTGCTACCCAAATGTGCTGTTGAAAAAAGAGGAGAAATAAAAGTAATGCCGCGCCAATGAAGACGATTGCGCGTGGCCCAAAAAAATGGAAATCAATCAAGACGACAAAGACTCAAATGCTGGCTCGCTTGCTATTCTGGACATGGAAAGAAATCGAGAACACAAAGCAGATCAGAGATTTCGATTTTGCGTGAGCAGTTGATGGATCTGATTACGCGGGAGCGTCAAGTATATGCAAAAGAATCGAGGCAATTAATAATAGAACCAATTTAATCGCAAAAAGGAATGAGTCATTTTTCATTCGTGATCGTCGTGAAAATGGTCGTAAGTCGTTACGAGCTTGCAACATCGTTGCAGGCTTGCCCACTGCTGGCACCGTTGCACTCCGCCACCATCTTGGCAAAGTTCCGTACAACGTCACCGGGGATCTGATCCCAGAGAAGAGATCGAGTGTACACCTCGGAGGCCGATTGCTTTTCGTTGGGACGCATGCTGGCCAGGGCCTCAGCAAGGTTGCGGCGTTTATGACTGGTAGGAGGGGGTTGCGGAGCGCGGATGAAGTCTTGCGAGGTGATTCCATTGTATTGTGCCGGAGTGAGAGAGAAGACTTGCTCATTGGCCTGCTGTTCGGTCGGCTGCGTGAGGGTGTCGGCCAGATCTCCGAGCATCGATGGAGCCACGCTATCCATGGCATGGCCGGCCATCTGCACGGAGGCAGTTGTCGCCCACGACGCACCAGAGGGCTGGGGTGCTGCGGGCTCGAGCGCACTGCTGGCGGCATGGCTCACATCGACATCCTTGAGGATGTTATTGAGAAGAGTGGCTGAGGCCTCGCGCATGTCTTCCGACACCCGAGGGAAGGTCGGGGCGGATCGGTTCGAAAGAACAAAGGCGCCGACCAGGAACAGCATGAAGAGAAGACCGCCCTGGGTGGCAGGCTTCTCGACCTCGGTAGCGAGGGCGATCTCGTTCTTCTTGTGAACGATCTGCACCTCCTGCTTGACCTCGGGCTCCATGGTGTAATCTTCCATGTAAGTCATGTTGTCCCAAGTACCATCCATGGTGATGTTGTCCATGTCATTGAAACCGTTGCCGAATCCGTTGTTACCGGGCATGGCAGCATGTTCGAGACGTTGGACGTGATCCGTCAGGATGCTAACTTTCTTGCGCAGCTCTCCAGTCTCAATAGTGTGTGTCTGCACCATCTCCTCCTTCTCCAGGCGAAGGTCTTCGATGTGGTTCTGCAAAAACTCCTTCTCGCGGAGAAGCTGAGCCAGCTTCTGGTTGAGGTCCGCGATGTCCTCTTCCATGGAAGAAATGACGCCGGTGTACTGCTTCTTCTCCTCTTCGAGCCGCTCTGTGTGCTGCTTCTTTCTCTGTCTGGAATCGAGGGCAGCTTGCCGGTTGCGGAGGAGTCGCTTCTGCTGCTTGAGCTCCTTGATCTCCTGGTCGTCTGTGGATTGTGAGATGAGGGTGTCGATGTTGTCAAGATTCCGCTCAGCGGGTATGTCGAACCGAGCGTTCTTCTTGCGGATACCGTCACCGCGACGCATCTCATTGTGTGAGCGGATGGCTGAGCTCTCGACCGCAGACCGCTTCAGAGACTGGGACTTGAAGTCGGTGTTCATCCAATCCTTCTGGGGGGATGTGGGCATGGAGGGATTACTGGCGCCGACTGCAGAGAACAGTGGGACGTGGCCGGTGGGATTGCTGAATGGAGTCTGCATGGGCAGGGGTCGCTGGAAGATGGATGTGCCGTTGTCGTATGTGGCTTCAAGCCCATCATACTGAACGGGTGTGCAAGTTCCAGAGCTGTGGCCCATGGCCCAATGCTGATTATGCGAGCCGTAGGTGGCGTGGGTGTGTGCGTCCGGCCTTGTGAAGGGGTTGTTGTTTTGTGGCTCTAGGAAGGGGTTGTTCGACGGCAAAGACTGCATGTCTACTGACTGCCAATCTTCGGTCTTAGGAGAAAACAGAGCGCCTGCTACGGCGAAGGAATCTCTCCGGCTGCCGCCCATATGAGGCGACATCTCTAGGCCCGAGTCTATGGTGTTGCGGTCCAGGATACCATCATCTAGTATGCCGGCGTCGTCCTCCTCGAAGAACTTCTGGGCTTGCGTTGTATCCACTGTTAAGGGATTAGGCCTGTAGTAAGCCTGCATCTGCTGATATGTGGAGCCCATTGCTGAGGGTTGTGTGATATTGTTGTGGCGAGAGAATTATCTGAACTGTAGTCAAGAGAATTGTGTGAAGAATAAGTTGGCGTATAGCTCTCTGTAGGATATGCCGTGTTAGTGAACAGAGCAGTCATGTAAGACTATAGCGTGAGCTGAAGCGATTGAATAATTCTATAAACTCCACCACAGAGCTTCGAGGGGTATAACGTCTTCAAAAGCAGACTCGAAGGTCCAAGACAACCACAGCCAAGAGGGTGTTATGCAGATGTGATGCTATGAGAAAGATGGTGGAGAAGGACAATCTCGAGGGGGGTAGAGGGAGTATAATATGTAAAGCCGATGGGAGAAAACGACAAAGAGGTTGGGCTGTGTGTAAGGTAGTATTGGGGTGACAGTGGTGGTGTGGTGCGTGTGTGTGGGTGTTGGGGATTTTGGAGTGTGTGGGACGGTCGTTGCGAGAAGCGGGAGACCCGGGTTCGCGTGTGGTGGTTGAAGGAGGGGAGGAGGGGGAGAAAATTGGTAGAATAGTCATGACTAAATTTGTCTTCGACTTACACTCTCTTCAAATGAGTTTCTCTAAAATTTGTGTGCGAGGAATTATGATCCGTTTATCTATGTAAAACAGAGCACTTTGAAGCACAAGGAAGAAAGAAGAAGAAGAGGAGGAGGAGGAGGAGGAGGATACAGATTTCAAAGCCGTTCTCGTAGGACTTAGAAAACTGCAGCGGGATGCGAGATCGCGTAAATCTCGAACAATATCAACGATGAAGATGTTTGTTACCATGAAGTCGGGGGCGCTTTTTCTGACGGGGGGGCAGAGGAAGCTGGCGGTACTTAAGGAAGAGCAGGCAGGTTGGGTCTCTGGATGACTCCGGGCAAGGGTCGATACAAGATACCTCTGTACCATCTGTACCCATCTGTACGTCGTGCGGGAAGTGGTGCAAGTACGGAGACGGGCTTGACGGGGACTTGCCAAAAAGAATGGCATGTCGAGACAGTGGGGAAGACGCCCATGAGACCCCCCGGCTGACGAACAGGAGCTGGAGCTGGTGCTGGAGAGTGGGTGGTGTGAGGACCTGGGTTGAGGCCGTAGACGGGGCGTGTACGTGGGAGCAGCGACATGGAAGCTGTTCCGGTTGATGTGACCCTCTCAGCCAAGACACTTAGGCCGTTACCACGCCCCACCGTCTTCATAACTGTCGCCATGTTGAAAAAGTAGGTGAGTGAGAAGCACCGGGAAACCGTCGGCCTCTTTGACTGAACTTGGTCTTGTGCCCATCGGGTGATTGATTATTACACTGGTTACCTACTCCGGCTACTTACTGATACCGATACGCTCTTCTGCGCTGCATGATTGTCATTCTTCTATGATGACGATGATTATTCGTCGTCTTGAGCTCACATTTGTTCGTACCAAGCTATCAACAGTTGGGACCATCAGGAAGCCCAAAGCTTGTTAGTTAGTTTCTATTCTATTAAAAGCCTGGCCAATGGACCTGCGATCGCTCTCGTCGCTTCGCTTGTATGGCCCTCGAGAAGATGGCAAAGCCCAGGACACCCAGGCGGGTTAGCACGTACTACCGGTTCTACAGTAGAGCAGAGAGAAGTAAGTAGGACAACGCCCTGTGGAAAGCTACGCCCGTCTATCATGTCTATCAGAGCGTGCGACTGGCTGGTTCGTGTGAGATAAACGGCATGTGAATGGCGTGGTGTACAAAGCCCAGTTTCCTTCCAATACGGTAGAATCGCAGAGGGATAAGACGGGATGGATAGACGTGATACAATGATACGATACGAGCACTCTCCGTTAGGAGCTGCCGAAAAGCGATTCGCAGCTGTGCCCTACACGACCAGATGTGGAAAGGTACCTTGGTACCAAAGTGGGTTGCAGAGTGCAGGTTGGGCATCGATGACCTTTCTTGGGTGCGAATTGCGACCTAACCGCTTCCCTCTCAAAGCCATGCACCGAGCCATGCACACCCAGGGCGCCTACGACACTGGAAGTCCTGTCGTGCTTCCTATTGCTCGGTGCGTCGAGGGTGGCATAGACCACTGCCAGGCACTGGCCATGAGCTCTTGTTGTACTTACCATAGGGCACCAGATCAGTCCACGCCCGAGACGATTATACTAGTCTCATGCTGCCTCGGCCATTCAGAAACCATACCATGGTCGTCAGCGACTTTATTGGTAGCAGAGGGCAGATCGAGCCTCTCTGGCTTGCTGATTTGTAATGTGATAACGACCTTCGAACACGGCGATGCGTTTGACATAGCAGACGCCATGCCATGCCATGCGCCGCCATCCTTTGGCGCAAGTGTGGCGGAGAGCTTTGAACGACAAAGCCCGTGGGGGAGGTACAGTACCATCTCACCCCTTCGTCCCACGACTTCGATTGAGAAACGGTGGGCGAATCCTTTACCAGTCACATGACCTTCTCAGTTGGGGCCCCGGGGTTATTCTGTAGATATCCATTGTTTGGGACAGAGGGTTCTGTGAAACGCAACCAACTAGAGTGCGATTGAGAAACCAGTCCAGACTCTGTGGCGAATGTCCATCTGCCTCGGTCATTCCTTTTGATCAGCGTTAACGCGCCAGTTGAGCAACAATTAGCCGCGAGTCCCTCGGCGTTGATCATGATCGCCTCGCCTATCAGCCGTACGGTTTTTCTGGCTTTTCTTATATCCCTATATAAATTACGAAGCTTTGATATCTTGGCCTGCCACGGGATTGTTGCTTGGGTCTCGGGACGGGAGACGGGAATATCACATATCAAATCGAAGCTAGACAAGGAGCCTGGAGTCGATCTCTCCGTCACCCATGTTTGTTCTGCTTGTTCTGTTTCTACACTGTACACCATACTACACACCGCACGTGTCTTGGTGACATAATACCACCATCAAATAGTAGCCTGGAATATACAGCGTAATGGCTTGATTCGCATCTCGATTGTATGCTAGTATTTGAAATGACTCGATGCTTTGTATTAAAAAAAGTTTTGAAACTTCTCGACCCACCTTGAAATTTTTCGCTTGTGAAAATGTTCTTGCGGTGAAGCTGTTTCTAATAAAAGCGCGGGAATGACCGGGTAGGAGCTTAAGCGTGAGAATACAGGTAGGTAGGTACAATGAGTTACTTAGGACTTTTCCTCTACCTCAGTTGAAGATAGTAGTTTACCAGAGGAGTATTGCAATGGATTCGATGGATTCAATGGGTTCGGAGAGTCATGTGAGAACGGATATCAAAGAAATCCAATTGTTAGTTGCATAGCTCGAGCCAGTGTTGAGTGCTGCCAAGCGCATCCAAAACATGGACGTACGAAAAAACTGGCGATACTTTTTTGCCGAGACGAATTGTAAGTGGCTCGTTATGGCGATCAGTGAGCACTTGAAAAGGGCGTTTCGCCTCCTTGCAAACAGAATCCTATTCCATTCCACTTGGTATATCGGAAGAGGCAGCCAGACCGGGCTAGGCTCTGGCAAGATAAACATCTGGGTGGCGCTTATTCGCGTCCAGAAGTGTAGGTAGCTGCTCGTCATAATAGCGCGTCTTCGATGGAGCGCAAAGGTCGGCGAAGACGATCGATCCTCGGAGCTTTCTGATACAGATGGGGCGGACGTTGGCCGATTTTCCGACCGCGCATGTCAATATTTACGTGAAGTTGGTGAAGATCCTTGTCATACTGATTGGCTCGGAGCAATATCTTGGGGAGAGGCGCGCGGTCGGCATTCATCGCTAAGCTTCAAGTCCAAATGAATTATCACATTCTTGCCGCACGACTGTTCCATCGACAATCGTGGCTAAACCGTTCAACTTTTAGGGAGCGTAGCAGCGAAGAGAGAAGTACGATGGTGAATGAACAAGTCGAGTGATTGGGTAGTCCTCAGAGACCAACTAGACTATGCTTGGCGCTTGGTGAGTCGCTAGCGGTTTGTGGTTGAGCTTGTGAGCTTCCCATTCCCAGGTCAATACGAAAGATGGTCAGCATTGTTGTCAAGAGTTATTAATTTATGACGCATTGTTGTTGAAGACATCGCGATCAGGCCGGTACGTGACGCAGTATTAACTAACTTGGGGGGCAGATCAGATCAGATGCTACTCCACGGTCACCACTGTCCACGGGTCGGCCTGCTCCTTCACCGAGTCGGGAATACAAGGAATAATAACAGCCTTCTTAGGTGTAGTGTATGCCGGAGACCTTACCTACGCGACGAAAAAGAGCTACCAGTGGAGCCCTGTCCAAGTTGGGAAGCATTAGGCACAAATTAGAATGTGATCGCGGCCGCATTAAAAAGCGGCCAGGTCCTACGAAACGTGATCGAATTACCCATCTCATTCTAGTGTGATCGAATAGTCCAAGAGAAAGCCCGCGTCAATAATAAACCATTTTAGGGAACTCAGATTGAGAGATTCTTTCTACCCGTAGACCTAGGTACTGGAACCTCGTAGTCTGGGCAGTGCATTCATGGTTTCCGTCAAAGAACCAACGTTGAAAATTTCGTATAATTATTGAACCGAACTAGCCACTAAGCTTACGAATGAATATTTCTCGAGGTTCTGTCGTATGAACTGGGTTGGTCGTCATCTGCTGACCAAGTTTGTTGTCTCGTGTGCTCTCTAAGTGGTTAAGTCCTTCTGGTGGAAAAGAGGTGATTCCCGGTTCACGGTTTCTTGCAGAGCTAGCGTGTCGGTATGGTACTTTCGAACCCACCTCCCGCCTCGTGGCATCAGATGCGAGCATCTTGCCTGTCGTATCCTCTTCCGAGACTTTCTAAAAGGTACCAACACTTGTGTTATCTGAGTTGTAGCATATCTCTTGATTATCATCAGTTTCTCCTAGCAAGTTTGGCATCATGTTTGCGCATACCCCAGCGCTCTACCTGAATTGAGGACAGGCGGTGTAACACTGCCAATTCGGAAAAATTGCCGGCTTGTGCTCTATAGCAAAACCGTCCGTTTTGGTCAATTCCTCCTATCGCGCCCTAACCACTTATCGTGAGGTGGCCGAGGCATTCTGAAACCAAACTGGTGCCCAACTTTGATATCTGATAGCACCATCCACTCTGCCCTACGTAGCTTGGAGTGGAGCCTAGTATTTGTGTGTCAAGATACTCGAAGAATTATGAAGTGGCAAGTGTGCATTTGTCAACTAATGTCTTGCGTGGCGGTGTAGAGGCTGGATAGCGGCCCGCAATACAATGGTGTGGACAAGCTTCAGTAGGCCCGGATACACTATCTGCTCGTTCGAACGGTTGCTACAGAAATAGTATGTCTTTGTTGGCAAATTCGCCTAGGTCGAAGCAGGATGCGCCATATGGAGCATAGCTGAAACGTAGGATACTGCACGTAAACCTTATGATGTGGAGAAGTGAATGTTGGAAGATGCGGTGTAGTAGGCCCAATTAGGTACTGCGGTATCTTTGAGTCATAACGGCTCTGCGATCGGAGCTCTGAGACCCATCCTATCTCACTCTAACGTGCACTCCATTAACCTTGACGAACTCGTGGGTTGGCCAAGTTTATTCAAACTCCCATAACTTGACAAAGAGGTTATCTTCAACTCCAGAAGCGGGGTCATTTGGTAGAAAAATCCGCTTGGGGATCATAAACTCAACCACGGGTGACTTCTTGACTGATTTCGACAGCTCGGCCTCAACAAGCTGCAACATTGTCAGTTGCATTCGTTAAATTCCGAGTTATAATAAGTATTACTCACGCTGCTGTATGAATGATCTAAGAAGTCCTCCATATTGTACCATTGCTTTGTAAATTGCTCCGATATAATCTTTGCAATCGTTGCGACGTTGGGATGATAATGCGACTGGAGTTGCACGACCTCCCATAAACAGCTATCAATAGCTTTGGTTTGCATGGGATCTTCTTCCTTCTCGTCGAAAGGGTCATTCATTCCTTGGCTTTCTATAGCGACTTTTACTTCCTGGTCCCGTAAGACGCGATGAACCATAAAGGTACAGAGAGGATGTCTTTTGAAGAGATTATACACCCATGGTATTACGGCAACAATGGCGGACGGAGGAGCGTTGAGGCACAATCTTGTCAGTCTCTTGATAAAACTGGCTACTAGGGCTGCTGGCAAGTGTGTCGAGCTTAAAAATGTGTCAAGTAGCCGCAGAAACTTTGATCGATGCTTGGAATGTAAGATCTCGCAGTCTAACAGAGAATAGAGTTTCTGATAGAACGAGGGGTAGTCTAAGTTCCGACTCTGAATAAGATAGAACACACCGGAGAGCGCGATCAGAGATAGCGAACCCCCGGCGTTGTAAGAATCGGTGAGAAAATCCATCAATAACTCTGGTTGAATGAACCATGGAGCTATAGACTCTGCCATAATTTCGAGCAATCGCTTTCTCTGTTGCCGGTTGGAATTTGTCTTCAGCAATGCGATCCAAGCTGACTGGCATTGCTTCTTCTGCTGGTGTAGTGATAACACGATGTCGGACTTCTTCTTGGGGAGATCAATGTATAAAGATCCCAGCTCTTCGGTACTCTCAGGAACGCGATCGAAGAACGAAAGCATGTCAAAGACGCTGTCGAACAGGTCATCCTCAATCGACGAGGTATGACGATTTGAGAGGATATCGCTGTTTCCAGTTAACGAAGTACGAGGGTACGTGGTGGGCAAGGACTCTCTACCTTAGCGCCTGGAAAGCATAGAATCGAACATCGGCATACTCTCCCAGGAACTTTTCACAGAATTCCTCTTGGACATCCTCGAAGCGATTGCTAATAAGGACTCCAACAATTTCCTTTAAAAATAACCTCGGGAAAGTAGCTTCGCCTTGGCCGCCGGCAATCTGAGTATCGGCCTGGAGAAGTCGCATAGATAGCGTGAGAGCGGTTGGTGCCGAATCCTCATCTCCTAATAAAAGCAACAAATGCCTCTTGAAGTCGGATAATCTGCCTCTGAGCCACTGAATGACAACCGTCTCTCTCTCCGACTGTCCTGCTTTGCGCAACAGACTCCCGGATGCTAACAGCCTCAAGAAAACCCTGCACACAGAAACTGTGGCAAATACTGCGGTTTCAGGATCATCTTCATCCTTGGCGAGGCCAAGAAGGACAGTGATGTTGTTGTAGTTTTTTTTGGACTTAAGGATTTCATCTTCCAACAGCAGAATTTCGGCTTGGCGGGTTTCTTCTTCGTCGCTGCTCTCGGCTTTCGTTCGCTTGCTCGGGTTTTCAGGCGCTTTGGCTCGTTTCCTTTTTAGGGATGTCTCGTCGGTAGTACTAGGCATTGTATTGTCGTATCTAAGAGATTGACGGTTGTAGGGTCAAATCAGGGAAACTAAAGCAGGATAACCAGGGGAAAAAAAAAAATACACGTAGCCTCGAGGGACAACAAGGCTGCCGTTATCTTGCACTAATTGCTGCTACTTTTAGCATGGTTGACCCTCTTACAGGGAATTTTAGCAGTGGAAGTCCACTAATCACGTGCCCTTCCAGCCAATCACAGAAGCCGATTGAAGCTTCCGTCAAGCCCCGTTAAGCCGAATAAAACCTCATTCTCAAAGTGTCGAACAAAGCTCCAATGAAGATTGTCTGTTGCTTCCGGCAAGCAGAATAACTCCTACATCCTCGACCCCGTCGCCCGCCCACCCCTCATCCATCGTCTCGCAATGGCCTCCCGTCTGGCTACACGCGCCTTCGGTAAGTTCAATCGCTCGCCATTCGGTCACTGCACTGTCAATTGGACGTTCGCTAGCAGCAGCTCTGCTCACCCGATCGTCTTGTCTTCGTAGGTGCCGCCCGTGCCCGCCCGACCATCAGCCCGCGCATTGCTCTTCCTGCCGTCGCCTCGCCCCTGACGGTTTCGCGGTCCGCGTCGAATGTGCCCTCGGAGAAGCCTGAGGTCAAGGCCCAGTCTATCATCGATTCGCTCCCGGGCAACTCGCTCATCTCTAAGACCGCCATCCTGTCCTCTGCCGCCGGTCTCTCCATTTACGCCATTAGCAGCGAGTACTATGTCGTCAACGAGGAAACTGTTGTCGCCTTCTGCCTGCTCAGCGTCTGGGGCGCCCTGATCAAGTTTGGTGGTCCCATGTACAAGGAGTGGGCCCAGGCCCAGAACGAGAAGATCAAGGGCATCTTGAACGCCGCCCGTGCCGACCACACCCAGGCCGTCAAGAACCGCATCGACAACGTCCAGCAGATGGGTGGTGTTGTTGACGTCACCAAGGCCCTTTTCGAGGTTTCCAAGGTATGGAGGAAAGAGCGCCATTGTGGCTGAGAGAGAACTGGACAACAAGCTGATGAGGAATTTTGTAGGAAACTGCCCAACTTGAGGCTAAGGCCTACGAGCTTGAGCAGACCACTGCTTTGGCTGCCGAGGCTAAGTCGGTTTTGGATTCATGGGTACGATACGAGGGCCAGGTCAAGCAGCGTCAGCAGAGGGAATTGGCCGAGAGTGTTATTGCCAAGGTAAAGAAGGAGCTTGAGAACCCCAAGGCTCTTCAGCAGATTCTTCAGCAGAGCGTCGCTGATGTAGAGAGTACGTTTCCCTTTTCCTGGGCGTCCTATTTGTCCAAACGCTTGAGTACTGATGTTCATACAGGGATCGTTTCATCAAAGGCTCAATAGACTGCATAATTAAGATACTCCCTAACGCAAAACAAGCCTTTCCTTTGTCTCACCAACCTGTGTTTATAGAACACCCTGTGCATTAGTCAAAAGAAGAATTTAACGTTATGCGTGCCATTTTCATCTTCGGTTCATATTACATGTAAAGCAGAGGCTGATAATAACGTCTGTAACGGCTTCAGTAGATATCACATGCCGGCGTAACTATCTGAATATATGAATCGCAGCTGCGTTACATTAGATAGGTCTTCTATCCTTGTATCAACAAAACTATTTCGATTGTAGCTTTGACGTCTGAGCTGCTACAATAACTACTTTCATTACCACGACTCGATTCTCCTAGTTAACTAATCTTCATCCGCCTGTGCTACTCGATTTTTCGAGGAGACCAACTGTCCACTCTTGGAATTTACGATCACTCTGCGGGACAAAGTCATTACTCCTGTTTAGGAGCCCAAATATAGCTGTGATTGCCTCCGAGGGCAATGAGATATCCTGAACATCCGAAGTAATGGAATCGAGCATTTTGTCCGCCGCCTTCTGACTGACTGTTCGGTAGAACACCTTTATAGCGCTCGTAGGCGACGTAGGTGCCTCAGTCGACGAATACATGATATTGGCATTGAAGACCCAAATGTTTAGTAAATCTTGTAGCTGGTTGGTGTCTTCTGACTGAGCGCTATGGCTCGGTTGGGGTTTTATCGGAAGCAGGATGGACTTGGAACATCCGGAGCGGGCCATAGTTGCTAAGAGCATGGCACTGACACACTGTGCTAAGCTTGGAGGAGGTAATTCGGGGCTGACATGGTTTTGCTGTTGCACGAGGACCTGCCACTTGAATAGCGAAATGGACGACGGATCCTGGTTGTTTTGCACACCTATATCTGTTTTGCAGGAAGTACAGTGCAATGTGTTTGTCGCTTTGGTCTCATTACCTAGGTTGTTGATGCCTGATGAAGCTGTAATCTAGGTTCGTTATATCAGCAGTTTAGACGTACTAAGTAAGATCATAATTGACTAAAAGAATCATAGCGGAATTCAAAATGGAGTTGGTATTTGGCTTTCAAGATATCTATATATACACATGTACCTCTGCATAATCCCAAGACTTTCACATCCAAGAAAACTCTCAGTGAAAGACAGAGGCGGTCTTCCAAGTACACTGGCAGTCGATCCCATAGTCATGGACATAGGGTTCAACAAACCAGCGCACCATAATCGGAAGCGAAAGGGTCCGTCTAGGGTATGAGTATCGGTGACCAGTCCACTGAAAAGCAGAGACGCTGGTTCTGGCCACCTTCTATATACCCAGAGAAAGTAATGTGACATCCCCTCCAAACGTATACACAACAAGCACGAAGAAAACTTACCGAGCATTTGGCCAAGTCCGAATCCGCCAGAAGGAACGACGTCAAGTCAACGAAGCCAACGCCGGGCTGGGCTGTTATACGCGAGCTCGCCCCGTAGCCGCGGCTGGTCAGGTGCTCCTCGTCGTTGTCGTGACCATGACCGTGCGGTTTGTGGCAATGCCAGAATTCCATCATCTCCGCCCAGTTCTCGCTCGGCAAGTCTTTCCATACCTTGAGAGTGCTGGCGTCGACGATGGTTGACTTGCACGTCCCACATACCACGGTCGAGCCTGGTTCAAGGTCTGTGGCCGACCAGGGGACTGGCTCCTCTGTCGCGGTGGGTAGAACGCGTCCAGTTGCGGGCGCGGCAGCAGCAAGTGGTAGTCGCCACGATAGACTGGTGCCTCCCCCTGATACCCTGATGGGTAGTTGGGGAATTGGGACTACGCTCTCTGGCAGCCGGATGGTCTCGTTGGATCCATCGTGCGCGACCGCTAAGGTTCTGCCATCAGCGGAGACAGTTGCGCGCGTGACTGCTGAAACAGGCGTTGGAAGAGTGCATCCAACGGAGACTTGCCGAATATTGGACAGAAGCTCTGCATAGATGAGAATGCGCTGTGAAGGCGACATATTGAGTGATCAAGGAAACGGCTTCGCGACCGCGTCCTCAATAAATACCAGGTGGTAGAAGTGCAGCTGCAGCATGTTGTAAATCTCCATTAAGAAGCTTCCCCGGTTTAGCGCATTCCTACCTACGTTTATGTAGGTACCTAGGTACTTAGGTTCTTAGCTGGACTAGGTAGGTGTTCAAGGCGGCAGAGTTTGAATTTATGAAACTTACTAGACCGTAGCCGAAGTTCGCAAGAGCTCATATAACACATATCGTCCTTAGTCTGGTTGTTCGTGAAATCTGTAGCGGTCGACGGTTTGCATGTCGGTTAGGTACCTAGCAGGGGGAGGGGGGTTCCTAGAAAGCCTTAAGAAAGTCTTATCTAAGGATTACAAGGGGCCGATTACTTTACCAAGCTGAAATTCTACAATGGTTGAAATGGACTTTTAAGAATTGCTTAATGCGGCAACTACGACCATACAATCAAAATTCAAACCAGAAAGTACAACCCTTAATTTTAATAATTACCACGAATTATTAGAATTACCAGAGGTCGAAATCATTACCAGCAGCTCACTTAATCCAGCGTGGCCATATCCCGTGCCCGGCAAGCTGAGAAAATGACTTGCAACGGCCCCCCATAATTGCTAGAGCTTATTATTATTTCTACGACCTGAAATCCTCCAGTCATTCTTTCTAGAAACCCCCCTCACCCGCTTAGGTACTTTCTGGTGGCGTCGGTATGCTTGTAACGGATAGAACTGCGTAATGGTATGAATCCTATATCATTATATCATACCATCTCTCCGCTTCCATGTTACAATTGCTCTTTCTCCCCATCTACATATCATTTCATCGATTCTGTAATCAAAGATCGTCATGGCTTCAATCCTGTCGTACGTGCCGGTTGTCAACCGGTTCATCGATAACCATGATGAGTCCCGCTCCATCGACCTCCCACCAGTCGAGGTTCACAATGTGGAGACAGCACCAGAGAAGCGTCCCAGGACCTTGAAGCATCTTTTGAGAGCAAATCATGCTAACAATGCCGTCCTCTACAATAACTTGAAGTTTGATAACCACATCCCGCATGTTCTATCCTCGGCATATCTTCTCGGTGCATCCGACGCACAATTGCACAAGATCTACGAGGTAGAAGGCGAACTGCTAGAGCCCTGGAGACCTTCTCCTGCCGAAGTCACCAAGGATGACTGGCGCGAGTTCTTAGGGGATAAACTGTATCAACGTGCTTTCCTTGACTTCTTCGAAGATTCTCTAGTAATGAGACACAACTACGATTGGAAGAAAGTGGTGCAGGAGTACATGTTTGGTGGCAAAGAGCCATTGGTAAACTGTCTCATTGGTGGTCGTATGTCCCTCTAGGGTTGTGGATTGTCTATTCTACTGACATCTGTAGTCGCACACCCTCTCATTCATCTTGGATATGCCTATGAGATGGACAACAAGGAGATTGCCATGGAAGCCCTGACCCTGACTGCAGTACAGTATAGTTTCCTCCACAAATACAGCGACGATCCGTTGTACACAAGACCGTCGTCATTCAAAATGTCGAACCCTCTAGACTTGCTCAACAAAATGGCCGAGGACAAACGGGTAAGTGAGCTGTTCCAGGAACCGGTATTCGACAATTTTGTCCCTCTTTTTGAGGATCACGAGGACCTCATCATGGAGTACTGGAATGCTTGGTCTCTAGATGACCCGAAGAAACAATTCCAAGAATCCCAGGAGGCCGCAGTAGCCCTTCTCGTAGCTACAATTCCTCCGGGAACACACTCATACAATTTCTTTTTCTGCCATCTACTTACAGCGAGCCACGCGGTACGAATCCTTCTGCCCGTCATCCCAGCGAAGTTTCACATACCATTGGTACGGCAGTGGTGGCTGTTTACAGCTGCTGCCTACGCCGTCTTTAAGTGCCCTAAGATCGATCCCGACTACATCCAACCTGGTGATGTTGCTGGGAAGCAATGGAATTATGTGGAAGATAAGGCGATCAATGGGCCTTACGCGACAGATGTCCATTTCGTCAAAGGTATGTATGCCCCCTTCGCCTAATAGAATCTTAGCTAACAGTGTCTAGCTGTACGTGCGATCAGAGAAGCAGCAAGGATCTGGGGTGATGTGCATGAGCACTATCTGGCGGCGGCAGTGCGATTTGTCGATGACTTTCATGGGTGGACATGGACAGGAATGGCATTATACTGATAGGGTCTTATCACCGAAAAGTAATCATTCTTTCTATAATGTGTTTCTAGGTAGTCTGTATATCACTTTTGGTGTACAATATGTAGTTTGGCCAAACGGGAGACTGACATAGTTATGTATGCTCATGCCTGATGACAATCAAATCTAATCAAAGTACTTATGTCCGCAACTACTAATGAATTACATCTGTAATTACTCAGAATTATGGTCTTCTCCCTGCGCAAGGTGCTGTGGTAATACTGCCATCTTAAGAGAGCAGTGAGTCACCTGATAGCGCGTGTTCTAGTTATAGTGGATGCGCCCTAAGACACGACCTAACACCACTAACAGCCCCCGCCTCATCCCATTAAAGTAGATTCATTGTAGCGTACGAGCCTTGTATGTAAAATACTACCTTATGATAGCATGTGAATAACCTACAATTGCGCAACTATATTTTCAATCGAGGGCGAGACACACCTACCGATGCCGCGTCAGCATCAAACAATATGCCGCCGCCTGCGAAGCGCCGGAGACGCAACATAGTGCACACGTCAGACGATGAAGACGAATCAAGACCGCATGTCAACGCGCTAACCAACTACTTCTCCTCGCCCGATGCGAAGACAAAGCAAGTATCGAAATCCCGCGGCGGCTCGCCGAGCCCGACCCGAAAATCGTCTCGCAATAGATCCAATCCGAAAGACGGGAGTAAGAGCGCGAGCTTAAGTCCAGAAAAGACCAAGACCAGATCACAGACCAAGAAAAAATGCGACGAAAAGGGAAAGACGCCCGACCTCAGGGCCTTGTTCAACAAACAAGCGGAACGAGCGGCGGCCAGACCGCCCGTCAAGTTTGAAGATATAATCAGCGATCCGATATCCGACGATGAAGAAGTAGGAGAACACAGGGCTTCAACGGTTAGCCATGTCAGCTTAGCTTCCCGAAAACGCACCGACAATGTACGTGCTAGGAGCACTACACCTTCTACAAATATTGCCTCGAATCCGAAGTTTGTGCGCCCGCCACCATCTGTCGTGGAAGACAGGCAGGCAGACGATGAGCGGAGGCCGTGGTCCGAACGATTTGCCCCCACGAATCTAGACGAGCTTGCTGTTCACAAGAAAAAGGTTACAGACGTCAAACGGTGGCTGGAGGACGTCATTGTAGGTAAATCACGACAGCGACTCCTTATTTTGAAGGGAGCAGCTGGGACTGGCAAGACCACCACACTTCGACTCCTTGCGAAGGAAATGCGATGTGAGGTCCTAGAATGGCGGAACCCGACGGTGTCATTTGGGGGCGCTCAAGGGTTCCAATCCGTTTCTGCTCAATTTGAAGATTTCATGGGAAGAGGGGGCAAGTTCTCTCAGCTGGACATTGGTCTAGATGATTCGGCATTTAAGAATAGCGGAATTGGCGATGGCACACAGAAGATCATGCTCGTTGAGGAGTTTCCCAATACTTTTACTCGCTCATCCACAGCTTTAACGTCCTTTCGCAAATCCGTATCACAATTTCTAGCAACGAATACCCCGTCGCTTTCTCTCTTCGCAAAGCAGACTCCTAAAGATCCCATCACGCCAGTCGTTATGATCATATCTGAGACACTTTTGACAACCACTTCGGCATCCGCGGATAGCTTCACCACTCATCGATTGCTAGGTCCGGAAATAACTCGTCATCCCGGAACGTACATCATTGAATTTAATGCTATAGCACCGACTCTCCTCGCTGCTGCCCTAGAGTTAGTGGTGCAGAAAGAAGCCAGGATAAATAGTCGACGGCGTACGCCAGGGCCATTGGTACTCAAAAAGTTAGGCGAGATCGGAGACATCAGAAGTGCTATCTCTGCCCTTCAGTTTCTTTGCTTAAAAGGCGATGCAGAAGCCGATTGGGGTTCTCAAGTTAAGTTTGGAAAACCAAAGCGCTCTATCAAAAGCTCCGTCCCCTTAACACAAGGAGAGGTGGAAACACTACAGGCCGTCTCTCAGCGAGAGGCAAGCCTAGGTATATTTCATGCGATTGGAAAAGTCGTATATAACAAACGAGAAGAAATCCCGATGGATCCTCGGTCTCTAGAAGGAAGAGCCGAAGTCCTCCCTAGTCATCTAGCATCATGCTCTAGGCCGAAAAGATCCGAGATCTCTGTTGATAGTCTGATTGACGAAACCGGAACCGATGCGCATACCTTTATTTCTGCGCTCCATGAGAACTACATTCTCTCTTGCGAACCAACAGGTCATTCCGATCCTAATTCGTTTTTGGACTACATGGGTGGGTGTATCGACTACCTATCTGAGAGTGATCTCATGTGCCCCTCCTGGGATGTGTTCTTCGGTGGACGTGGTGCTGGGGCTTCAGGTTTCTTTGGCCGAGATTCAGCCAGTCACGTGCTACGCCAGGAAGAAATAGCATTTCAAGTGGCCACTCGCGGTTTGCTTTTCTCCCTCCCCAGTCCGGTCAAGAGAACAGCAACTGGATCTAGGCGGGGCGGTGGCGATGCATTTAAGATGTTTTACCCTACGAGTCTAAAATTATGGCGAGAGAAGGAGGAGTTGGAAAGTCTAGTCGATCACTGGTCTTCTATTTTGTTAAAAGGTGACAATTCAGAACATAATGTTACCAACGGCGCATCTGCTTTTCGACGCCCCAAAAATATTGCCAACAGTAACCCGAACTCTCAGCGAAATCTTGGTTACGCTAAACCGTCAGAACAGACCTCGGAAGAAACGCCAAGCCAATCCACTGCATTGCTATCCCTGGGTAGTTCCGCTCGTCGCGAAATGCTGCTCGAAAGACTTCCCTACATGTCACATATCGCCCGTCAGCGCAGAATACCAGGTGCTACAGTCCGGTTAAAAGATATCGAGAAAGTCGTGTCGTTTTCAGGCATTGGATTAGCTACAGACGAGGATGCTGTGGATTTGGACGAAAGCTCAGGTGGAACTGGAGAACCTTGGGCGACAGATCGGCCTACCGAAGAATCATCACCCCGAAAGAAGGCCCTTGCCATACGGCACAATAGTCACGCTGGGGGCTCCGTGGCTTCTCTACAAGTGCAGAAGCTTGTGCTAAGTGATGATGATATAGAAGATGACTGAATCAAGCTCCTGTGAGTTGAGAAATGGGAGCAATATGGCGGACATGATGACATGCACGAGTTTCTTAACGGCTGGAAAGGCACTTTGTGGGATCGGGGATATAGCCTCTTAAATTGTTTCTCAGGGTGTTGTATTAATTGACAAATAATTGTTATCTAGAATTGCAAGGTCTGCGGAAGATCAGGTTCGTACTTCAAACCAAATCTGGTCTTTCATCAAATATAACGACGCAGAATGAGGTCCCCTTGATTTTCTTTTGCCCTCACTCAGTTGATTATTCACACCAGTAAAGCTTAATAAACTCAGTGCAAGTACAGCCCGTCCTCGGTTTGGTGTAGCGACAATAGAAATGAACTGATTCAATACGAGGCTCTTGCAGCGCGTGTACATCATCCACTTTCAACCTGACTGGTGTGGCAGGGGTGCAGAGACGACACTTAAAAGGATATGTGCACCGTCCCTCGTGTTGATATATATATGAAACCCTCCAGGACCAGAGGTTCTGGCATCCGAAAATGTAGCCTAGCCCCTATCTACAGCAACCTTCACGTGGCCCATACTAAACAAATTCATTGATTGTGGTCAATCTCGCAACGAATGCGCCTTAGTTAATGAAATAGAAGTGCGATGATATGTTATCGCCGAATGTTATTCGCTCCAATTCCTCTATATAGAATTCCCTTGAGTTGGAAAAATGTGAGCAAATGTGAGCAATGACTTACTTTTAGCATGAGGATTATACGAACAAATGCCGCCTAACCCATGTCTAGTAACGCTAATAAGACAGGCCTCTCTTCTACTTTGCCTTTTTAGAATTAGTTTCTTACCACCACGGAAATATCCAGAGCCAATTATAATCAACCACTAATTTCTATCCTAACATCATCAGTGTTGGTCATACATATACGGGATGACCACATGAATTCTTTATCATGGTGCCTTATACCTGTATGTATGTGGCTAGCGAAGTTGGCTTATACCCACACGACATAAAAGAATTCTGAACTTGTAATTTTCCCGCAACCTGCCGCAACATATACCTTTGTGGGTTTCATGCCCATTCAGCCAAGTTGGTTGACGCATGCAGGTATTGATGTCACAGCAGTTCATGCTTCTGACCCTCTGTACTAATAGTATTGGATTTTCGAGCTAGTTATCAGTACCGCTATAATGTCAATCTTATGTCGATCAAACTTGACATGGCGGTATGCATTGTAAGCAAGTCTCCGCGGAGAATTTGTCATCGCTCTACTCGTTCCCAACGTCGCGAAATTGGCCCCATGGCACACATTGTTGTTGCAGATGGATGTGACGCATTCTACTCCGTACTGTATATGTAGGTAGATTCTATCCCATGCTCTATCTCTACTATATCACAAACCACTCTTCTAACCCAGAATGTTGCTGGCTTAGTAGGCCCATATTCCTTCTCAGACGCCATGGATAATCCACATCCTAAACTCCGCTGCCGGACCCACACTCCGTATAACGAATATCTAACTATATGCGCGGAGAGTAAAGATTTGTATCAATGCTTTCGTGATACTGCAGAGTTGTGTCATGCTCGCTTTGCATATTTTTGAAAGAGATCGTATTGGCCGAAGCCTATTCCAGTTCTAGTAAGCAGCGATGTCCTTGTGGAGTGCTCAAGAAGAACAGCTTCTGAGACATATCTTCATCTCTCATGCCTTCCCGCGTCGACACTCTGGCATTGGGGAAAGCTTTGAAAAATCGTGCTGCTGCCAATTTCACTTCAACCTTCCCGAGATGTAATCCGATGCAAACTAGATAGCCGGCCAAGTCAGCAGAGACCTTCCTCAGTACGTAACTCCCCTTTTTAGGGTGGCAGAGATGGGGAGAAGGATAATGTTCAAAAACGGTTTGTCAACTTACTTCTCGAGCCACCACCAAAAGGTATGAATGAATCTTTCATAACCTGAGTTGGATTCTCCCACCGTGATGGGTCGAACTTTTCGGGATCGGGAAAAGCTTCGGGATTACGGTGAAGAGAATAGTTTTGTTGCGACACTGTATATCCGGCTGGTATATGATAGCCACACAACTCAGCTCCTCCCTCAGGTACTTCTCTCGGCAGCCCAGCAGGAACTGACGGATACCTCCGGAGGGTCTCGTGAAGGCACTGTTCAAGGTATGGCAAGTGCGTCTGACGCAT
Source organism: Xylaria curta (assembly GCA_022495235.1). Taxonomy (NCBI): domain Eukaryota; kingdom Fungi; phylum Ascomycota; class Sordariomycetes; order Xylariales; family Xylariaceae; genus Xylaria; species Xylaria curta. Next base: position 58,585 of record MU376009.1, on the reverse strand, counting down.
GTCCTCGTAAGTGAAGTTGTCGGGAAGGACTTCGAGCTCCTTCACCAGCTTATCCCTTACTTCGGGGTGGCGACAGACAGCCCAGGTGAAAAATGTCAGGGTATTCGAAGTTGTGTCGCTTCCGGCAACAATATATGATTGCGCATTATCTGCCATCTCATCCTGGGTGATGGTATCGTCGTTCTCAGCATCATATATCTTGGTGAAGAGTGTTGGCCTGGAACCGGGGCCTTCCTTTTCTACGATAGCTGCGTGGCGCTTCAAGGATTCCTTAGAATAGTTTTTTATGCGCTTAGCAGATGCTTGAGCTTTTGATAAGAATGGCAATGGAACGCCAAAACGCATGGAGAACTGTAAGAGGGAGGGAAATGCAGAACGATACGCCGCCAACTGTCCGACACTCTGTAAGTCGGTAATGTATTGATTCACCTGAGACGTAAGTTAGCTTGTCTGATCAGGTTGGTAGTTGTCATAGCCTCTTAAGACGTAACGGACCTTTCCGCTCTCAAGCATCCGAAATCCCTCCCCGAAACTCATCTCACCAATAACATCGGTCGCGAAGAAAAACCACCACTTATAGACATCAGCAACCCCGCGAGTCTTAAATTCATTTTTGATTCCCTCAATGGCAAGATCGACCTTATGTTCAACCTGCGGATAAAATATTCTGAGGCCGGTCTCGGAGAGTGGATTCGAGAGTAATCTTCTGAGGCGCCTATGGACAGGTACTTCTGGGGTGTTGAAGATGGTCAGGACAAAGGGGGCGAAAGCCAGGTACCATTGTGCCTTGGGAAATTCTTTCTTGATCCTGAAGACTGTCTGAACGGCCTTTGGATCCGCAGTGTATACCTCACGAGGGCCGACCCGAACGATGGGACCTAACGGCAGTTAGTTTCCACATTTGACCTTAGTCGGACCTTGGAATGCTGATATGATGAGAGATGTCATACCATATTTGAGGTGAAGATTGTGAATATATTTCGACTTGCGCGCAGTCACCCAATAGTACTTAGCAACAAGTTCGGTCCATCTGGCATACCATGGCCCGGGAATATTAGAGATAGGGTCGTTTCGGGCTGAGGTCAAGACCTGGTGGTAATTAGCATTAATGACCGGTCCAAAGAGACAGTGCATATAAGAATCCCTTACCAGCAGTAGAACTATTAAGCCCAACGCACCCAAAGAGTAGAGATGATTGGACTTGACCAATTCTGAATTCGCCTCCATCTTCGGTGGATCACGATAATATGGAAACGTGAGAAGTCCTAGGTATGGATACTTGACAATAGACCGTGCCTTTCTTACCCTTAATATACATACACATATGTGAAAATGAAGTGCTACGCGTCTCGGGCCCTGACTGCCGAGGTGGGTATCACAAAAAGTTGCAGTATGCTGTGGCTCAACCACCCCAAACTACTGCGATGTATTTTGATACCCACCTTGACTACTCATGCCGACAACGCAATCGCGCCGTTGTTTTACGTTGCCACACGAGCTATTTTGTTCATTATCTATATTTGTTAAAAATGCAGTCGCAGATATCAGGGTAAACTACGGCTGCAAGACATACTATCAGTGGGTTCAGGAGAAGTCACGCTCGCTCCGCTTCTTTACACGAAAACTTGCATGCTTTTGGCCTATCTCTACGTATTGTCTATGTACATATTTGATATACACGTGGAGTTCCGGCTTACCCGAAACCCAGATGATGATATTTAACGGTTCGTCTAATCGCAAGAAATACTCGAGCGGATTGTTTATCATCTCCTAGGTCGGAAAGCGGCAACACGGATATCCTGCAGGTATTCCAATACCCGACTTGGCAGCAGTATGCCTTGTTTGATATTCTCCAATAACGTTATGTACGTTTTCTCTATCTAGCAGCTAATCTCTGGAAAGCATCACTTGCGTGCGCTATGACGATCTCTTGTCGATCTAGCGAAATGTCAGGCATGTCATTGGGTGGGTGGATTATCACGGCGGCCAAGCGAGCTACGGAGGTTTAAGTCAAAATCGACTACGATGCTTGGCAAGGGCCCATAGTGCAAGCTCATCACACTTTTTGAAACTGCCAATAGTCGTCAGACCGCCGATAGCCTCCATCCTCGGATTTACGGAGTAAGCATAAATTTCATAGCTTTGGCTAGAGTACACTATTTCTACCTACTTTTTGTCCGCGTGCTGCGCGAAAGATCGTTGCAAATGTCGTGAGACCTAGCCACCAGGTTCTTCCGTGTCAGCTATCCCCCACCTAATATTATCTACAGTAATGTACTATGTAGTACGGACTGTAGATCTCTCCAGATCTCAATTCTTAACTCGAGAGCCTACGCGCCCACAGGTCCTCACATACCCCCAGGCTTCGGACGATTAGTATTAGTATTTTAGTACGTATTTACTAACTAGGTACTAATCTAGTAAAAGCGACACTTTAGTAAATATTAGTACAAGTAATACTAATACTAACTAATATCGCTTTTACTAGGAAATCTTTTTAGTAAATAAATAAGTATTTTAGTAATACTAATTTACTAAAATAAAAAATGGGTATATATATATAAAATAAAATATTTATATAAATAAGAAAAACTAAGCTTTATTTAGTTAAAGGACCTACTTAATTCTGCTTATTTTAGTTAGCGTGTAATAAATTATTAAAATTAATTTGAAATAAATATTAAAAAAAAAAAAAAAAACCTAAAAATAAAAAAATAAAAAGAAAATATATGGTTCAAAAGCTCTTTTTAAGCTTTATTTAATGGTATTAACTATTTAATTATTTTTATTTTATTAAAAGCTTTAAAATATTTTTTAATTAATTATATTTTTATATAAATAAATATATAATTAAATAAAATAAAATAGTAGTTATAATAAATTATATATTATTAAAAAAAAAAAATTCTTTTTTTTTTTTATCCGAAGCCCGCTTATTTTTATTACTTTTAAATTAGCTGTTATAAATTTATAAAACTTTAAAAATAAAGTTAAATTATATAAAAATTATTTTATTTATTAAATAATACTACTGGTTAAATTTAATAATAAGTTTAAAAAAAGAAATTTTTTATGGTTTAGAATTTAATTCTTCTTTTAAAAAAAACAAAAAATTAAATTAGTAAATTATAATTCTACTTTTTTTTAAATATAAAATACCTTTATTTTCTTTAAACTTTAACTTAACTTTTTTTTTTTAGCATACATTTTATATACTTAAAGCATATATTATTTAAAAGCTTTTTTTTCGTTTTATTTATTATTTTATTTATAATGTCTTCTATTAACTATTTCGAGCTTACTAAAATTTAAAAATAAATAATTATTAATTTTAATAATACTAAAAAAGCTTTTAATTAAGCTATACAAAAATAGCATACGGTATACAAAAAAATAGCAAAAATTAACCGCTTAATAATCCCGGTAAGTATATATTTTTCCAATTTTTTTTTAATTTTTTAAAATTATTTTAATATATATTAATATATTAAATTACAGGTTTACAAAAAATATCAGCAAAAAATTGGCCCACTTTTAGCTTTTGCACTTTTTCTTAATCAGTCTTTATATACTTATTAACCTATGCTTAATTATATAGCCGAGCCGTATTCCGTTAGTATTTTTTTTAATTTATTTATATTAATTTTTATGATTTTTAACTATATATTTAAATTTTAGCCCCGGCAACCACTTATTTTCTAGCTATTTAAAAATTTAAATAAATTATACAAAGATTTTTTTAAAAATACATCGCTTTTAAGCACTATAAATAATTTATTTATTTATTTTTTTATTTATTTTTATTTTTAAATTTATTAATAATTTAATAAAACTATGTATAATAAATTATATTTTATTAGAATCCACTAAGAATATATTAAAAAACTTAACAAATTTTTTTTTGCTATTAGCTTTATTTTAAAATAATAATCCGTTAAATTCAACAGAAAAAAAAGTAAGTATTTTTATTAATATTTATTTTATTATTATTATATTAAATAAATAACTAATATTTTTTATAAAAAAAAACTTATAATTATTATAATAAGCATGTTTTTAACTTTAAAAGGTTAAAAATCTATACTACTTAGGCTAAAAAAAGGAAAAAGTGTTAAAAGTAATAAATATATATTAATTTTCTTGATTTTCTTTTGTTTTTATTTCTTAGCTCTTTTAGGACCCACTTTTTTTAAACTAGCCTAGTTATACTATATAGCAAAAAAAATAACAAAAAATAAAAAAAATAAAAAAAAATATATTTTTATTTTCTTTAACAAGTTTTCCTTTATTATATAATTTAAAATATTATATAAAATACACATTATTAAAAATTTTATAGCTTATATATATGGCTTACAAGCGTGGCACAGCTATTGCCGGTCCATTAATCGGCCTGCTAAAGCCTGTTAAAATCTGTTAAAAATTTTACTAGCCCGTTATAGCCCTAGCTATAAAGTAATATTTTTAAAAAATTATATTTGTAAATATTATACACTATAAACATTACCTATTAAAAAATCTACTAATAAGCTTACTAACAAATCCATTAATAAATCTACTAATAAATCTACTAACGAATCCATTAAAAAATCCACTAAAAATTTTGTTTAAAATGTAATCACAAAAATAATACAGGCTATTTATTTTATAAAATCAATTAGAGTTAAAATTATAAATAAAAAAAATTTTAAAATATATAATTTATTTTATTATATTTATTTATAAAAAAATAAAAAAAAATCCTATAATAAAACGTAATATATTATTATAAAACTAAAAAAATAATAAAAATTCTTATAAATTTTGCAAACAAAAATTCCTACATCTTTATTTTTTAATTATTAAGTTTTTTATTATCTGTTATATTTTTTTTAAATTTTTTTAATTTAATAGCTTTTTTAAAGTTTTAAATATTAAAAAACTTCCAGCTTTTTAATAAAACTAAACGTTTAACTGTTTTAAGTAATAGTTTATTATAATTTTTAGTAATAATATTATTACTTATTAAAAAAACACGTTTAACTGCTGTAAAAGTTACTAAAATTGCTAAATATTACTAGCTTAAAATATTTAATATTTTATATTTTTAATCGTTTATTTTTTAATAAAATAAAGCAAAAGTCTATTATAATATTAATTAAAAAATAAATTTTTAAAATATTTAAATTAATAAATACTTTTTTTAAGCTATTAGGTTCGTTTAAATATAACGAAATTTTATTTGTATTTATATTATTATTATTAAAATAAAAATTGTTTTTAAAATTTAAATTATTTTTTATATTATTTAAAATATTGTATATATTTTCGTTTATAATAATATTTTCGCTTAATAAATTTTTTAAGCTATAATATATATTAGTTTTATTTTTAAAAATAAAAAAAATAAAATATATACTTTAAATATTTTGTTTTTAAAATGTTTTTTGTATTGTTTTTAATATTTTTATAAAAATATAAAATTTTACTACGTTAAAAATAGCTTAATTTAAATCGAAGGTTTAAAATTAAGCTTATAATATAAGCTTTATAATTTTTTATATTTAAAAGTGTTAATTTTTGTAAAAAATAAATTTTAAATTTTTTAATTCTAATATTAATAGCTTAAATAAAATCTCCATAATAAAACTGCTAAATAATATTAATAAAAATATAAGATTTAAATTTTAAAATTATTTAATTTACAAAATAATCGTTTTAATTTTTATTTTTTTTAAATATATAAAAAAATTTTTATAATTTTAAATATATTTAATAAACATATAATAAAGCTTTATTTAAAGTAATATAAAGCTTTTTTTGTAAATATTTTAATAGTTTAATAAATATTTCGAAAATATTTTTTAAATTAATTAAACATTCCTATTTAAAATCCGTTAAATTATAATATATAAACTTTTAATTTCTAGTATTTTTAAAAACGTAATCTAAAGGTTTTCGAAATTTTAAAGCCGTAATAATCATATTATATATAAAATTTTAACAAGTTGCATTATTTATTATTTTAAATTAATTAAAATTTTATAAAAAGGTTATTAATAATAATATATTTAAAGGTAGTTTTGTTTTATTATTATTTTTAAAAATAACTCCTTTACGTTTATATTTTAAAATTCTTTTAAAAAATAATTTTTTATTTTCGTTTTTATATTAAACACAACAAATTAATTTCTATAATTTATAAGTAATACTTATTATATTTAAATTAATATTTATTTTTATATTTATTATAATTTTATTTACTATTTTTAAATTGCTATAAAATTTATAGGTTGTTATTTTAAAGAAGTTTTTAAAAATTGTTTATATTATTAATATAATTAAGTATTTTTTTTTTAGTATTAGATTTTAATAAATAATTTTTTAATATTTTTTAAATAACAATATTAAATATATAAGCTAAACAACAAAAATCTGCTATAAACTTTTTATTTAATATATTATAATAATTTAAATTAAAATTATTTAAAAATGTTGTATTATTTAATGCGTTATTATGTATAAAGCTATTAATTATTAATTAAATTCTTTATTAAAATTAAATAAATTTTAATAAATACCTAAAAATATTTTAAAAGCTTATAATAAAATATATAGTAATTATATTTATTATTTTATTATAAATATAAACACCGGTATAAAACTTTATAAATAATTTAAATCTTATATATAAATATTAATATATTTAAATAAATAAATAAATAAATAAACAAATATTAACTAACTAATTAATTTATAATGTAATTTAAAATTTTTATTAATAAAGATTATTATAACTATTAAATACACGTCTTGAAAAATTTTTAAAGTCTAAATATTAAAAATAAAAAAAAAAGTCCTGTTTTTATTAGCGTGTGCTTTTAAAATATAATTAAAATCACTTTTAGTTTTATTATAAATAACTTTAATTAATTCTCGAATTTTTTTATTATTAATATACAGAAAAAAGCTGTATATTATTAATATTTATAATTTATAAAATTAAAAATAAAATTAATAAATACCGGTTATAATAATTTAATAAATTTTTAAACGATTTTAAATTTAATACATTAAAAGAAATATTATTTTTAATAATAAAATTTAAAATTTTATTATAAGCTTTTTATTAATTAAAGTCTTAAACTATATTATTTTAAGGTTTTTTTAATATATTAAAAAAATCGTTAAAGAATTGTATATTATTTTTTATTTTATTTTTAATTTAATTTTTTTAATTTAATAATATTTACTTACTATATGTTTTTTCGTTTTTAAATTCTTTATTATAAGCAATAGTTAAGTAATAGCAAATATAATGCTTTATATAATTTAAAGATTAAAAAGTTTCGATTTTTTCGGTTTTATAATATGAACACCTATTATTTTTATTATTATTTTAAAGAATATTTAAAATTAAATAAATATTTACTTATAAAGTACACTTAATAGTTATTTTTTAAAGTTTATTAAAATTAAAAGCTATTAATTTTTGTATAAATAAATTATTTTTAAATATATATACCTGTAATTCTTTAAAGGGTTCAAAAGTATAATTTAGTTGATTATATTTCGAGTTTTTAAATTTTTCGGTATTTAAATTTAAAGAAGTAGTTGAATTATTCGTAGAATTAATCAAAATCTCAGAGGTAGTAGAAGTAAACGAATTAATGTGGGCTCACACAAGTATAGGTAGAATTCTAGTATATTGGAAAGATGAAGATCTAGCTAGAATGCTACAAAACAAAGAAATGCAAATATGGTTGTGTGTGTGTGTGTGTGGCAAAGCCACACGCACAGGCCAGGCTGCACAGCCATATGTGGCTGTGCAAGCGCCCCCTGTGGGCGCGTATCACGAATCTATTTTTTAAAAAAAAAAAAAAATATTTTTTTCGAATTTTTCTTGAATATATTTTTAAATAATAATCAAAATAATATATAATATATTATAATATTTCTTATTGATTTATTATGATTTAAAAAAACAAATTTTATTTAAAAAAAATCCTTAAGCTTTATATAATAAAATATTAAAGTATAATATATTAACCTTTTAAAATATAATATAATATATTAACTTTTTAAAATATAATATAATATATTAACCTTTTAAAATATAATATTATATATTAACCTTTTAAAATATAATATAATATATTAACCTTTTAAAATATAATATAATATATTAACCTTTTTAATTATAATATAATATATTAACCTTTTAAATTATAATATTATATATTATATTTTAAAAAATTAATTTTAACCTTAACCTTAACTTTAACTTTTACTTTAATTTTAACTTTAATTTTAATATAATATAATATATTAATTTTTTATATTATTATTTAATATATTTTAAATTAAATAAATAATAATAATTTTTATTTTTATTTTTATATTTTATTTTTTTAAGGCCCCACTTTTTTTTTAGTAAATCCAGTATACTTTTAATATTTTTAGTATTAGTAAGTATTAGTACGTATTTTTAAAAATTTTTTTTAGTAAGTATTAGTACGAGGAAAAATACTTTTAGTAAATTTTAGTATGGGGCATACTTACTAATACTTACTAATATCCGAACCCTGGTGCTGGGTGGGGGTTTCGTGTATAGTACGCTACACGGCGATCACTGAAGGTGTGATTGCCGAGTGGTATTTCTTAATACTACACTTACACATGCAAGACCGACAATCTACGACGTAGGCCTTTCCTATCGCATACAATGAGCCCATAGTTATCGATCCCTTTCTCGTCGTGATATACTGTGTGGGAGGCGAGGGAGGTTAGCGTTGATGAGATAATTTCCTACGGGGCGTGCGTAAGCTAGAGCGGCTGTACCCCACGGGAACCGGGAACGCACAGCGATATGCAGCTAAGCCTGCAAACGACGAGTGCAGCGACCCGTTTACTAAAGTAAACTACCCTGTTTCCTCGTCTTGGTGCTAATGTGGCGCACTGTAGTGTCAAGGGAGAGTTCCGTGCGCAAACGTATCACTTGATCATGACTTTTCAGCCGTTCGATTAAAAGGCGTGAATTTTGATATCGTCCCTTTGAAATTCATGGGCACCTTTCATCATCCATCGAGTATGTCAATCAGATAGACGATAGCATCAGAGGCGTGAAATAGACGCGTAGTCCGTCACTTCATCCTTGCCCTGGGCTCCGCAAAAATACCATTCTCCCCGATGTGAAAGTGCAAGTCGAAGCGATGGTGGACCGGGGATGGATTTATCTGTACCTTGCAGAAGGCGATCAACTCACTGACCAGGATGAGTACGTCAATCACATCATGGGTCATATGCAGTCTGTTCATAACGAGTAGAATGAGATCGATTCAGCTATGTAGCCTCTATTTTGGGGTACTGCAAGTCTTCATATCTAACTTCTGGAGACCGGCTCGCATCGCTTTGATGTAAGCGTAGTCTGCCGAGTCCTCTCCCAGACTCCATCCCACTACAATCGGTTAGGAATCGAGGAACAAGATGACGAGGCCAAGGTATGTACAAGCGAGAAGACTTACTGATACCACCTAGACCCTTTGCCTTGACAATCTTGTCGAACTTCTGTGCGATAAACTCCGGTGTATCCCAGGTCCAGAAATAGGATGTAGTGGGATCCCAGTACCACTGCCCACCTTCAGCCTGGTCTGCCTGACCATTCGCGAGCACTGGGACGCCCTCCAAGAAAGTTTTGGCCCCGGAGCGACCGGTATCGAGGCCGTTGGCGTCTTCGAGGACGGCAGTCTCACAGCCAACGGGTTTCGTACAGGTCTCTACGGTCTCGAAGTACTTGGCATAAAAGGCGATGCCCAGATTCATCTTGGCCGCGTCCATGCCGAGCTCAATGTACTTTTCCACCGTGTTGAGCGATCCTTGGACTGAGGTATGGTGTTGGGTCATGTTATCGCGTCTTCCCAGTCAGATTAGCTAATGAACTTCAAATACCAGCAAACACGATACTGTACCTATTCATGAGATCATATGTCATCACCTAGATGGCGGTTACTTCTATACCCCTTTTTCACTCAGAAAGCCTGTAGTCACTCACATTGACGACATCCACAGCATCGTTAATCGCGGGCACCTTCTCAGGGGTGAAAGCGATGAAGTCTCTCTCCAGACCGGGGACAGCGATACTGAGCTCCTTGTCCCCGATGGCATCCTTTATCGCCTTCAAGAGCAAGGGGTAGCCGTCTATCTCGTCCACCTTACCCGAGTTGGGGTTCGTCTTGTAGTCGTCGCCGTTACCACCGGGATATTCCCAATCGACGTCTACATGCATTTGCCAGAATCAGTAAACGAACACAAAAAGTGCAAATAGTCTTCACCCCATCCTGTACATACCAACGCAATCATAGCCATGAGCTTCAAGAGTCGCGGCGACATTCTTCGCGAACAGCGCTCTGGTCTCCTCGGACTTCTGCCCAGCTGAGAACCCAGCAGTGTAACCCCATCCACCGATAGCCAGGCACATCTTAGTGTCCTCGTCGAAGGACGCGCGTAGGCCGCTGGGGTCTACAAACGGAGTGTATGGCCCTGCTGGATCGGTTGTAAAACTCAAGGGGTCGGCGAAGGCAGTGATAACGTGAGTGATTCCGGCTGTATTGTCTTTTGATGGGGATGCTGTATGCCACTGGTCGTAGTACATAGCAAATCTATGAGCGACGGCCGCACCGCCAGCCATCACACCGAGCTTTGAAACATACATGATCTGGAATGTAGATGTATGAGTGACTTAGTGATAAAGTTGGCTTTCGATAATCACGATTGGTCCCCAGGCGCGACGATCTCAATGACTGTGGTCAAGGGCGATGGGCTGATGGGTTCAAGATGCATATCCTCCTGACATCGATTTCTACAGCCAATATATACTTCAACATCCTCTCTACCGAGGAAGACATATCTTGAGTTTGCCTCCTTGGTACTACAGCCCCCTCAGGTTAACAACATGTGCCACTGCTCATCCCACCGTGAAAGTTGATTAAAATTATGCATTAAGAGGCGGTTCGGTGACAGTTGACTTCTGCTGTACTCTGCTGCCTTCTTCTTGTACCCAGGTAGCATATATAGCACCCGCTGATCGACCAATAGTTTCAGTAAATCTATCGCAGATCACAGCAGCCGCCTCGCAGTTGACCTCCAACTTGCATCACTAGGTCAGATACACAGAGGTAGTGCATTAATCAACTCCCTTTGGTCGGCTATCATCTATAGTACTACTATACGTGCTAGCCTATAATACACTTCACCGTAGATGAACTAGTGCAACCGTGTTCTCGCACTATAGCATGGTTTTAAAAGAGCCTCAGAAAGATTTCGGGCTCTGAATATTAAAGGACAGCAAGCCCAAATAGAACTAATGCGAGCGATCACGGGCAGTAGCGCAGCAGACCTGGCCAACTAGACTGGGCGGCAGCACCTGAGCTGCCTATTCCAGCTGGCCAAGGATCCAACGTTACCCCAGATTCTGCCCAGATATTCAACGGCCGTGACCTAGCGAAGATTATACAACCTACGACATATCTAGCCATGATAGCTAAGTCAGGTTATCCTCGCTTGGCGACGAGATTTGAAGACTTAGGGATCGGCTCCTTATCGGTCCGCAGCGCGCGAGTGACGGTAGCGGTAACGGGAGACCGTACGAGGACAACTCGACAACCTGCCATGATCGCCGGTAGCATCCCGTCCCATGTGACATTCACTTATTGGAAAGCTTTACCTTTCCCGAACACGTATTGGCAGGGACAATTAAGTGTGAGGGAAAGTGAAGCTTGAGAAATTAACACCAGACCCCCCAAAACTCTATAAAAGTGGGATGAATTCCTATTGGTCTAGACGAAGTCTAGGTACAATGGGGTATACCGTATACCTAGATATGCATCTACCTATTACTAAAATTAAAATGCGAAGCATTTCAATTTTCACCGTATTTAAAATGGTGTAGCTTTACTATCAACGGTAAAGCTTTCCATTTTAGTGACAGCTTGCCTGGCGCTACTGTGACTTGTATGTACGTCGCCTAGACTAGGGCGCATCAACATTTCATGTCGAGCACGCACCGGAACCAATACCTACATACTTCATGAGCTACTTGATCAGATCATTTATTAGTTAATCTCCAATATCACGTGTGCCACTGCAATCATATCTCTCTTCTATCCCTAGTAGTTGCCGAACCAGTGCACTAACAAATGTAGGGCGTTACTCTTTGCGGAGCTAAATAACCTTCTTACCAGCAGAGCCACCGAACACTCGTCTAAGGCCATCGAAACACGTAACCGCCTATATTATAGTGACTAAAGTTGAATGAGATATTTATTTCAGAAGATATTTCAATAAAAACAAGACTGTTAAAAAATCTTTTATTTTAATTCCTATATAGTCCAACTGTTTTAATTTTCTGATTTTAGTAAGCAAAGCTAAAGCACCATCATGGGGGTATCTAATCAGTCAACCGAGTCCATAAGCTTGAAAATACCGTAACGCTCTAGTCAATCTTGGCCATATCTTCTGCAAGATTAACTCTTTCCCCCTTCATCGATCTCGATCTTGAGTTTCTGGATAATAACAACCGCCCGCCAGAACGAGGTTCATTCGTGTACACTGAACCTTTAGGACTGGCGTCTTCTTTGTGGCGAAGGCACTGATCTGGTCTGGGGTGATCATAACTTCCTTGCCTTTCTTTTTTCCCGTATTAGAATTGCTAGCGGGCTGAGTGACGGTTCCAGATTGCTTGCCATCGCCCTGACCACCTGCAGCCACTATCGTCCCGTCACTATCCTGCTGGTTCGTAGGACGGTTGCCTTCGGCGGGCATTTCAACATCCCACACACGTACTGTATTATCCTGGCCACCGGAAACTAGTACAGTGCTCTCGACGCCAAAGCTGAGAGACCAAATACCGCCTCGTCCGTGGCCCCTACAACGCTTAATTCGAGTCGCTTTTTCGATATCCCATAAAAATATATTGCCGCCAACATCTGCAGACGCAAGGATCTTGCCATTAGGAGCGCATTCAAGTGCTGATATATAGTCGGTATGGCCAGTGAAAACTCGTACGCAGTTCCCATTAGCTATTGCCCACATACGGATGGATTTATCCGTCTCGTCTGAAGCAGAAAACACATAGGTTCCGTTAGGGTGCCAGGCAACGGTAGAAATAGGAGTATCATGTCCAACGAGAAGTCTCTGAGCAGAGGCGTGGTCTTGGGACCAAACCCGGACGGTCTTATCCCAGCCACCGGTTACGAAATAATGCCCATGGGGGCTCCATGATAAGCTAGTAACCGGGCCATCGTGGCCCTTGTAGATGCAGAGACATGTCCATATATCTAAAGACCACAATCGAATTTGGCCATCTGCAGAACATGAGAGCAATAACTTTGAATCGGTTTCCGGCTTGGGTTGGCCTTCATATAGATTGCGGTCTATGTTGCTGATTGCATCCGAGAAAGCAACGGCGTATACTGGAGCCGAGTGGCCAACGAGTTTTCGATTGTTGACATTCAATTCTTTTTCTGGAGTTAAGCGAGATTTGAGCGGCTTTCCATCAAGAGACCAAATTCGAATGTATGATTCGGTAGTGCCCACGGCCACAAGCTGTTGATCTTTGGAAAAATCAACGCAAGAAAAACTATTTGCAAAGTCAGGTCCAAGGTTTTAGAACCGTGCTGAGTCCCAGACTTACCTGCCGAGGTGATTGTGGAAGGTGACCATGCAAACAGAAAGACCAGGCCCAACGCCGCCTGTGCGACCTTCGATACGAAAACGGTCACGGTTCTCGCGTACTTTCTGCATCTCCACCACCACGTCTCGGGCACGCGAAGGTGGATATGGTATGTCCGTTCGTTGAGGAGAATCCCCTGCCTCTCTCTTGATAGGGTGCATCGAGTTGAACTCATCAACAAGCGTCGGTACACCATCCTTTGGAGGATGAAGACGATCTTCTTCTTCCAACTCGGCAGCAATATCATCACGTAATTCGCCTTCCAAGGGCAAGGGTCCCAATTTTAACGCTGCTTGATTCTCCAGGACATCGCGGTTTGCTACCCCGCTACGGTTGGTAAGGCCGGGTATTCCTTCCTGAATATCAACGTCGTCGAGATCCAGATTGCGAGCGCGTCGATAGATGGCCTCAAAACTAAAGGGCTCGATAGGGCCACGATCAACAGAGTCGACACGACAATATTGTTGAATGATATCGAGCACGACAGCTCCACATTGGTCTAATTCCCGTTCTAAAAAGTGAAAGAGGGTACCGGTCAAAGACTTATTAATAGGGATCACGTAGCGATTCTCAAGGTAGAGTTTTGCCATCGAGTTCTCTCGGACATGCGGGGCCAAAGTGACTACTTCTAGCCCCCTTATTTCGTCTATGCGTACGCTCTCGAAACGACCACGACATTTTTGCATGAACTCTTTAGCGTGGGCAGTTGACCCTTGTGCTACGAGTCGAAGATAAGAATAGACGAATAAAGGCCACAGGACCTTGCCCAACTCAAACTGCAAAGAGTGTGAGACAGAGTGTCGATATGGGGATATATCTTAGCAACGCTTACCTTGTAAAGATCGAGGCCATTGTCGACCCATCTTTCGTAGTGCTTGAACGAACTCAAATACTTGCCTGCAGGGAATATTCTATCCGAAATTGCGCCATCGCCCTGCTGTCGAGGGCGCCCGCTTTCATCGAGGTCTTTCACCTCTTGGCGGAAGATCTCCTCTGTACGTTTATAGCCTTTCTTGAGTAAGTAATCCGTAACCTAGGAAGGGTTTGATTAGCACCTGAGCTTAGCTCAATAAAGCAAGACCAAATGAACTAGCTTTAAGATTATCAAGTAGCAGAGTTATTGTTTTGAAGAAACGAGAGCCAGTATCCAAGGTGGTTTCCGGTGTTGTGGGTTAGAGCGAGTTTCGCATCCATGCCAGAGTCGTCGAGGTAGAACAAATGCTGTTTTATCAGATCTTGACAGGAATTGATGACTTGTGAGGATGATTCTCGCTACTTAGTGTGCGGAAGTTGAATGGCGCGCTAATAACACCTGCCTGTTCTGGATGGAGGGGGAAAAACAGGCGATCAAGCAAAACGCGATAGATAAATGAGGACTCACGATCTGGTTTAAGTTTTGATTATTGGGAGGAACAACGGGCGGTGGTACTGCGGTTGTTGATGTTGTGACGACGGCGGGCGCATTCGGGCCAGGTGTTGTTGTTGAAGCCGTTGCAGGCATTGGTGTGAAGTTGGCACCAGCGCCACCAGAAGGAAGTCCAGGATTGGACATAGCCGGCGATGTTTTGAATCTTCTATATTTTACTTTTCGACAGAGAAAAAAAAGGAAAAGAAAGAGAAACGTTTGCGCTTGGACAAGTGGAAAGAGAAAAGGTGGCGATGACAAGAGAAAAGGTAGGTTCGATGGTTGGATTGACGAAGGATATTGAATTGAGGCTCAAAATGGAAGATGCAGTCCAAAGATCTGATGAGCGCGCTAGTTTTATTTAGGTAAGTAAGTACGTACGTTCTAATAAATACAGTGAATTAGCAGGATTCTCCCATTGTGGCAACATACTGTATACTTTAAGCACCAAACCATCTTTTCGGTTTATACGTTTTGCGTTAAAATACGCGAAAATGAAAAAACGAGATTGGCAATAATATATCAATTTGATCTCTCTTCTCTGGCCTCAATTATTGCAGATGTTTTGGACTCGAGTTAGATCCAATGGCGCTAGGAAGAACTATGTAACCGTTGTACGGTTCCGACTGTAGGCAAGTGGGCCGCCTATCGGGCAGGTGTGTCGGGGAGCTACATTAACTGACTGCCCTTGTGGGGAAGTCCGTCATTAATAACTCCTCGAAATCAATCGTCAATCCTTTCTAGATCGCAGAGCAAATTGAAGCGCCTTCAACCAAGCCTGTCTTTGCCGCTTCATGCGCCAGCTTCTACTACAATGGCTACGAGTGAACAACCACCCTTCGTTCCCTTTACGAAGGCAGAGCGCATCCAGCAACTAGGTGATATCGATAAAGTATGTACCAAAACATTTCGCCCTGTTGTCTTCTCTTGCTAACACACGAAGAAAATCGTCAGTCTGTTAAGATCTACAGGTCAGGCCATGAGGTGTCTAGCGACTGTCACGACCGACACCGAACCGAGACAGCAATTCAGAGGACATATGGATGAATTCATGAGGACTTTTCGTGCTGTCAATGTTGGCATAAAGCGCCAGATTTGGGGACTGGAGGAGGCCGGCATCATCTCACTTGGTAAGAAGGAACTTAACATCAGAGAAGAAGGAGGCGAGGTCCACGCAAGCAACGTTCGTAACGGACTCCTCGAACCAGACGGGAACGGCAAGATCGGTGGCCTGGACGTGGGTTGGCTCAATAGCCGAGACAACAAAGTCGAGAGAGATATGGAAGCCGACTTATGGCAGGAGGCCGAAGATATCCTACAGCGACTTATTGCGCACCAACAGCAAGATACAAACCCGGCGGTCAACGATAGCATCGTGTCCTGAACTGGCTCGAGGTCCTAAACCAACGGCAGATATTCTTATCGGCAAGCGTTGTCAAAGTCTACCACCAGGCAATCGATGCCAACATTGCCCAATGATTTCAGGTGCTCGGCTTCTGCTCCATCGGCACGTACCCAACATCTCATCTTGATTAGTCGTATACTTAGTTGCTAACTATATCATAGTTAGTAGAACTTTAAGCCCAAGATCTACCAGAATGTAATTCCTCTAAGCTATGCGAGGATATCTATTGGAGAAGATGTCTACATATCAATTTCGACATCGGCAGTAATCCATGAGATTAGCATATAGGAACCATCTCTCGTCCCTTGACCAGGATTGAGACACGTTATCCTCCCTGTAGGTCTGTAGTTTACTTTTTGCGAGGAACATGGATCATTTTATTCATGCCATCGCTTCGTCCGGATTAGAGAGAAAAAGTACTAGCCTAGGAGTAAAAAGAAGCTGGAATTAGTTCTGGCTCGATATGGCCCTTCTCTAATTGGTTTCCGGTCACATAACAGCCGCTACGCTATTATCAGAGAAGAGAGTGTCCCGTAGCTTAGAGCATAGCTTAGACAGAACGTCGCACCTAAAATAGTTACATCTGATTCAATTCGAAGCACAAATCATAAAAGACTTATTCATTCATTCAACAAGGGCGTGTTAAAAGGGCCTAAATACGAGTACTACCTCTAAGATTGTGCTGAGGTTGGGTAGATACTAAGTAAGAAGGTGAGCTTGTGCTGGCTTAGACCCCGCATGATTACCTAAGTTAGAGGGACGGTATCATCCGACATTGGCGCCTACCGAGTTACCAACCATAGAGGTGCGTCAGCCAGCATCAACAGCTACCTACCCACACCACCGTCTCTCACCATCTTTTCACCTACAGTCCATTGACGACAACGAAACCGCGCCTCATCTCACCCAGCTCGCCGACCAGCCCGAATCTTGCAAGCATGGATCTAGGAGAAGCAGGCGACTCGCCTTGGGGCGGTAATTGGTCCTTCAACTATATTCCCTCTTGTTCGGGAAGCTAAACGTCCTGCAGATGTGCCTTCGCAGTCTAGCGCCAAGCCCACCGCATCCGATGCTGCTCAAGGTCTGTCGTGTCTATGCTCACTTGTTATTGGGGAAGACGATCGCTGATGTCTATGGATCACGTAGACAGTCCTTCCACAACCCAAGACGCCGTGTCCTCCCAGCAATCGCAAGCTTCGATTAAATCGCCAGCCGCCCGCGCAACAAGGGGTCCGGTGCGCCGTCTAGTCGCCCAGCCTACCAGGCTCGAGGCCGTCGACGATCCTCTAGGGCCTCTGGGGCCTCTAGGGGGCAATGCCGGCCCGGGCGCGGACTCTCAGGCGGACGAACCCCCTGTGCCACCGCTGAAGGAGCAGGTCGTCATTCGAACCACCATGCCACAATCAACTCAGCCGAAACGGCCGGGTCCCGCGGATCCTCATCGCATAGACGATGACGATCAAGACCGACCATCCGGCCCCCGGCCCCCTCCCCCTGTGCAAGCTGCGCAGCCGAGTCCTGTGCGCTCGAGTGGACAGCCAAGCGTTAGCATCGAGCAGGCCGCCAAGCCCAGCTTCCATATCACTGTTGGCGATCCCCACAAAGTTGGAGACTTGACGAGCTCACACATTGTCTATTCTGTTCGGACAAGGGTAGGAATGCTATTACTTTACAGTGTATAAAGGTGCTAATCTTGTCTGCCAGACCACATCTAAAGGCTATAAGCAGCCTGAATTCGAAGTGAAGCGAAGATACCGCGATTTCCTCTGGTTGTATAACACAATGCACGGAAATAATCCCGGGGTTGTGGTACCCCCGCCTCCCGAGAAGCAGGCCCTCAACCGCTTCGAGAGCAATTTTGTCGAGTCCCGTAGAGCCGCCTTAGAGAAAATGCTAAACAAGATTGCCGCGCACCCTACGTTACAACACGATTCGGATTTAAAGCTCTTCCTAGAGAGTGAGGCGTTTAATGTCGATGTCAAACACAAGGAAAGGAAGGAGCCTATACCGAGCGAAAGCAAAGGTATGCTAGGCTCATTTGGTATCAGTGTCGGAGGAGGCAGCAAGTTTGTCGAACAAGATGATGTGAGTTTATCAACATATGTCTATATCACCCACTGTCTAACCTTCATCATAGTGGTTCCATGACCGTCGGGTTTATCTGGATGCCCTAGAAAACCAATTGAAGGCCCTGTTGAAGTCGATGGACATAATGGTCAATCAGCGTAAAGCGATGGCCGAATCAGCAGGAGAGTTCTCCGCATCGCTACATGCTCTCTCGACCGTAGAACTCAGCCCCACGCTTTCCGGCCCTCTCGATGCTCTGTCTGAACTGCAGCTCACCATACGAGACGTCTACGATCGGCAGGCCCAGCAGGATGTGCTCACCTTTGGCATTACCATTGACGAGTATATCCGGTTAATTGGAAGTGTAAAACAAGCTTTCTCTCAGCGTCAAAAGGCCTTCCACTCATGGCACAGCGCCGAGAATGAGCTACAAAAGCGCAAAACAGGCCAAGAAAAGCTGCTCAGACAGGGTCGATCCCAGCAAGATCGCCTCAACCAAGTTGGTGCTGAAGTAGCCGACGCCGAACGCAAGGTACACCAAGCGCGGTTACTGTTCGAGGATATGGGCAGGCTCATGCGGGCTGAGCTCGACCGGTTCGAGCGCGAAAAGGTCGAGGATTTCAAGTCTTCTGTTGAAACGTTCCTAGAAAGTGCTGTGGAGGCTCAGAAAGAGGTAATTCGATGTTTTCATTGTTTTGTTCTTACATAATGCTAACTACATAACAGTTGATTGAGAAATGGGAAACTTTTCTCATGCAGCTAGACGCCGAGGACGATGAAACGGTTTTCTATCGCCCTCCCGTCATACAAACCGCCGACAAGGCCGCGGGTCGTGGAGATACAGCCGTGGACCGAGCCAGGGCTACGATTGACGAGGATTCGGATTAAGGATAGTCATATACTTATCGAGCGGCCGATTAAAATCCGGATGAACGGTTGGCGATTCACAAAACGCAGATGGACGGTGATGAATCTACACTAGGTTGTACATATATATAGCTACAAACATAATCTTCGACGGCCCTCGTCAGTAGGCCGAGTCTGCTGTCCCCAATTTAATATACACGGGACAAAACGGCGACTGAGGGTAATAGTATATATCATGAGTCACTAGCCCAACTTTCATGGCGACACGCTTCCTCATAATAGATGTTGACCAGTTGACATCTGCGTTGTCTCCTTACTTCTTCTTCGTCTTCTTCGGGGCCGAACTCGTGGGAAGCTCGTCCATGCCAGCGGCATAGCCGGCAATCAAATCCGCCAAGGCATCGCCGCTTCCCGAATCACTGGCAGGGGCGGTGGCAGGGGCGGTACTCTCCTTCCTCTCCTTCCCCTTCTTCTCGACAGCAGCGGGCGTCGCCGTCGCCGTTGCCGTTGCCGTCGCCGTGTCCTCGACGGGAGCGGCGGCGTCCCAGCCACGGCCGAAGCGCTCTCGGAAGGCGGCGAGCTTGCCGGCCTCGTCGACCTCGACGTTCTGCAGCGACTTCTCGTTGGGGTTCCAGAGGGCGTGGTTCCGCGTGTCCTTGGTGCTCTTGTACATGCCCAGCGGCGACGACGTGCGCATCGTGTACGTGCTGCCGTCTGATAGCTGGACCAGCTGTGTGAAGCTGTATGGCCGTTTCGGCCGCTTGATCAGGGTCGCGGCGCGGCTCGGTGTGTGCGATAGAGGGGTGTGTGAGGGCGTCGTCGATGTGTGTGTTAAGGGAGAGAACTGTAGGGCGGCTGTGGGACGCCGTGGAAGGGCGCTTGGGAGTCTTGTTGCCATTTTTGGGAGGAGACGGTCTATGTTATATGTATGTATTTCGTGGTTCGACTTTCGGCGATTCGGGGCGTGATAGGACCCAATGCCAGTGTAGTCCGTCGAAGTACGTTAGAAGGCGTATGTGGAAACCTATACCGAGCTCAGAAAGCCGTCTTCATAGTCTAATGCACACTACACCGGCTAGTAATGAAGCTCTTCGTCCTTTATCGTCAGATTCCTCAGCTTTGGAGTCGCAAACTTGGGAAATTTTGGAGGAGCGGGCCGCCGACAGCTGTTAAGGTTAAGAAGTTACTTATCAGTGATAAGAAGTTATCACATGGGTTGAGCCAGGCGAGCCAGGGTCCTTATCGCTATCACATACCCCTGCAATAAGTCTATCAGTTCCAAAAAGTTCTGACGACATTGCGCACCTAGTCATCCCATGTGCCGCCGAACAAACAGACTTAATCCAGGAAGTCCAATTCTGGCTTCTGCCCATCCTCTCGCCGTTCATGGGCTGAGATGAAGAGTATGCGTGGCCTATGGCGGGCAATTCCGTCCACAAGTCCACGCCATGCCTTTATTTATTGCTCTGATCGGAGCTTCATGAGCTCTGTTATACGATGCAGAATACTACAGTCACCATTGGCGTCAGATGCCGAGCGAGTAGATGCGGTCCGGGGGTCGATTAAGCAGAAGGCCCGAGACCTCTGCAGCTCCGTCACGGCCGCGATGGCCAAGCTCCCACACCCCGCCGTCGTCATCACCACCCTCGACCGCACCTACCACGCCCAAGCAGCCGCCGGCGTGCCGATCGAGGCAATGCGCCACCCCATCGCGCGGGGCATCACCGTCTCGTCTTTCACGTCGCTCTGCATCCGGCCCCGGCCCCACGTCATGTTCAACATGACGCTACCCAGCACCATGTACGAGGCCCTTGTCGCGTGCAAAGACTTCAACGTCCACATACTAGCCCCCGATAAGCACGGCGCACGCGTCGCCAGCGTCTTCACCCGCGGCAACCGCTTGCCGTCGCCGTCGCTGTCGGTCGGAGAGTCGGAGGACTCGACGTATGCGTTCGATATCGACGCCGACCTAGGCGTCTTCGTGGGGCTAAAAGAAAAGGGATTACGTCACGTCGAGATTGCGAATCGGGATGCGTGGCATGAGCAGTATCAAGATGCCAAAAAAAGCGGTCTTCAGATCTTGACTTCCTCGCACCACGTAGACCATGCCGGTCAAGACTCCGTAGTCGCCGAGCCTACAAGACAGAGCCATCATGTTCCTTGTCTACATTCTAAGGGGATAATAGAAGTATTGCATTGTCGCTTGGCGCGCACTATGCACCCTGAGCTTCCGAATGCTGGACAGAACGTTGTCATAATAGGCGAAGTTGCCCATGTTACGTATCATAACAAGTCTAAAGAAGAACGGGATCGGGCGCCCGTCGCATTAGGGTACGCCGATAGAAAATATCGGTCCATTGGTGACGCCATTCATCCACATGAGACGGATGACTTAGAAGACGAGCTGTAGCCGCCTCGTGGTGTCAAGATGCAGAAACCAAAAGTGCTGTAAGAAAGGACAGCTCTACAAACGCGACGATGGGCCCTCGCTTCCCGATCACGAAAGCAGGCCATACATAGACAGCGATACCTCTCGGCATTTGGAGAGTCTGGCTTATGGTTATTCTCATCTTGCAGAACATCACCAGTGGACGGCTTACCTTGAGAAGACACTCCTCTATGATAGCGCGGAATTGTACGATTGACTGTGAAACTATCCCATACATAGATTTTGGCATAGCGATATCCACTGTACAAATTTGTTATTGTATATGTATATTGGCAGATGTATATAAAGAAAATCTACAATTCTAATTGAAGAAGCATACGGTGCTGTAAATAAATATCACAAAATCAATGGGACAGAGTTTACGTCTAAGAACGCTGATATGGTTTATTTTCCTATGTAACGGCAGCAATGGTCTAAGGAAGGGTCGCTACCAATTAGCCAAACAAACACTCCGCAACCATCCATATCAAAACGAGCTTCACCACACCACACTGGACGAGACACCTTAGAAACATCCCAAAAGAACCCGATAGGGAACATCCCACCCGCATCAGAATCTTGATCGTAGAGCTTATACTGACGACGAAGCTGGCGAGGTATATTAATACCACAGCGATGATTAACCATGTTTTCATCTTGGGGCCTCGTTCTTCCGAGGAAGGCGGACAGGAAACCGTGTTTGCCGAGAACGTGGATTGTCGTTGTTGAAATCGATGCAGTCTGTTTTTCACTTGCTGTTGTTTGCAGAAAGATGGTGCGCCACTGTTGAGGAGAGATAGAGTGGGACGGCCGTACGAGTTTGTCTTTAATAGTTTGTTTGATGGTTCTGATCCCATTGCTGGGGAATCTGGGATTTGGTGGTAGATAGATTATGTTTTGGCTCGCCGTGTGGTTCTTTCTGGCTCTACGTTAGAACAATTGATGTTTTTGTCTTCGGGCTGGTAAAGCGATGATGATGGGCATTTAATCACAACTGTAACAAAGAGGAAGCTGAATCTATGAACTACTAGTCAAGCTTCTTGGCTTATATATATGTATATATCTTTAAGAATTAGCTCGACCTTCCATGCGCGGTTAGGTTTTTCCAAGTATGAGATCGAAAGAAAGCAAGGCACCAAGATCACCAGAGACATATCATTATGAAACAAGAGTTTGTCCACCCATGCCTAGACTACCTTGGACACTCTCGAGCAGGTAGCACCGAGATTGAAGTTTCCCTTCGAATTGTGCGATGGGTGGGTGTTGCGTGTTATTTCTAGACATTATTCATCTCGCCTGATCTCTGTGGAGGCTTCTTCCGTGGTCTCAACTTATCTGGCCCGATGTATCACCACCTAGAACGCACAATGACTTATACAAAGAGTGAGAACACTTGAATGGCGCCTAAGCCTCTCCACCAACGGCACCAAGTAGATCGGGTGAGTTTTCAAAATAACAATAGGCTTCATAAAGGTTGCACTGCAACCGTTGCATTGCAAAATAGGTCAAATAGAATGTCTTATAAGCGTTTCTAATGGTGGCTAATGTGAAACAAACCAAAGATTTTTTTTTCTTTTATACTGCCTTCAGATGTTATGGCCTTAATAGAAGCCTAGGAAATTGTATGCTGAGGATGAATATTGTTGCTGTTCCTTTCATACCCTACCCCTGTAGATGATATAACTCCGGATCCACCTGCCTATCTAATGATATGCTGCATTTGGACCCCTAGATCTTATCAATCAAAGCTGGCATCGTATAGTGGTTAGTACAGCTCGTTGTGGCCGAGCAAACGCATGTTCGATTCATGCTGTCAGCAACATTACAAAGATCTGAAATGATCGCGAGAGATGTTTCTTTTGCTCATTTTATACCAATGTTGTATTTTCCTCCGTCGGCATTCTATAATTTTGAATCACAGTGGTATTTCCACGTCACTGAATTAGGTACCTACTCCCATATTTGCTGCTGCCAAGCTTTGGTAACTCCCAAGGCACGCACTCTCTGTCAGACGCCGCAATAAATTTTGGTCTGTTGGTTCACGCCGCGTTTGATCATTCACCACCAACACTCCAAGCTGGATGGATTCTTCAACTGACCGACCAACTATCGGTAGTCTTAACAAATATAGACAGCCTCGACGTCGCGGATTAAACCGCCCAGAGGCAACTGTCCAAGTTGCCGCAATAATAAAAGATAAGGGTATGATTGATACCCGTAGTTGCGCTGATTGTTCGGTTCCAGATATTAGGCTGGCTATATTAGCTGGATTAGTCTACTGCAAATGCCGCATGAGGTCAGTATCAACCCCAAGAAGACATGAGCTGCACGGCATATTGCCCTATTCTCTAGTGATTAGCGCGCGAGAGGTCTAAATGTAGGTATGCTGACGTCGACGCGAATTGCGCTCGAAGAGCGCTTATAGCTGACGGATGACGTCAACCCCGCAATCGACCTTTGATCGGAACACGAACCAACCCGCGGAACCGCGATGCACGAAATACGGTAGCCTAGTAGCCGTTGTAGGGGGCTTGCAAGCGAGGTATCCCGCGTATCGTACCGCTAAGAACTATATGTGGGATACATACATCTGTATATTTACATGTATCCTTGCCAGACCTAGTAGAACATGAGATGCGCCGAGGTAGGTACATAGTACAAGCTACAAAAGTCGAATCGCATGGCGCATTGCGTCTTCAAATTAAAGCTAATGTAACTTGCGTTATCTGATTTGGGTCCGTTTGCTCTGCTTCAATTAATTCTCTTATACGTACAAGTCCCTTACATCTACCTACCTCTTCTTGTTGGTATATTCGCAGACATCTGCATTGATAGGGAGGTAGAGTAGTATCATCTTTGACTACCGGCAGGCTCGTCTCACCCCCCGCTACCTATGTCATCGTTATAATCATCATCATTACCGACACTTCATCAACCCTTCGAGTCTCGGCCAACTTAAAAAGCATCTTACACCATACATCCCGAACAACATTCACCATAGCATACTAACTAATTAAGCTCCCTTCCCGCTTCTGTTTATTAAGCTTGTCCTTTAGTAACGAGCCCACCCCCTTCCCATTGGCTGCTGGCGGCTTCGGTGGCTCTTGGGGTCTTCTTCGCCACGTTTTTGTCGTACCGAGTTCGCGACGCCGTCTTGATTGGGAACACAATGTCGTCGACAAACGTAGAGACCAACAGCGGTGTTCATGATCATGTCTTGCGTCCTCGGCCGCGCAAGCCGCAGCACTCTCAGGTATCCGAGCTTGCCCGGCAGCGCAGCAGCAGCTCGATCGATGGCATGCTCGACGCACCACATGAGACGGCCTCTGCTCTGACCAGGTACGCGCGCGCGCGCGCTTCTCCCGCCCTACAATTACAATGCAAGGCATGGCATATCTCTGACTCTCGCAGTGGTCGCTCGACTCCGGTACCCGAGAACGCGCCGGCCTCGACCAAGGCGCTGTCGAGCGCCCGCAAGCAAGTCCGCACCGAACACCGCCAGCGGCTGTTCCCGACCATCGAGTTCGCCTCGCGAGTCTCCCACTTCGATCCCAATTCCGACTACCGCGACTTCCACGGCTTCTTCAACCTCTTCTGGATCGGCCTGGCCATCATGGGCATCACCACCATGTTGCGCAACTACAAGGACACAGGCTACCCCTTGCGCGTGCAGATATGGAGTCTGTTCACCGTCAAGGTGTGGCACTTGGCCATCGCCGAGTTCTTCATGGTCGGGGGCACAGCTGCCAGCCTGCCTTTGCATAGGCTGTTCAGGAAGAGCCGGGGCTCCTTGACCTGGAAGAAGGGCGGCATGGCCATACAGAGCATCTACCAGGCCGTGTGGCTGAGTTTTTGGATCGCCGTGCCCTTCATCTTCGGCTGGACCTGGACCGCTCAAGTCTTCTTTGTGCTGCACAGTATGGTGCTGCTCATGAAGATGCACTCGTACGCCTTCTACAACGGCCATCTCTCGGAGACGGAGAAGAGGCTACAAGCTCTCGACCAGCCGCACAGCGCCTCCAAAGAGCCCGCCTACACATACCCGACAGTCGAGAACCCTATGGGAGCTCACCGACACAGCGATGCAGGCAACAACGATGATGAGGCGCTGTCTCAGTTGCGCGAGGATCTCGCTCGCGAGCTGACCAGTCCTATGGGTAATGTCACGTATCCCCGAAACCTAACCTGGGGGAACTACTTCGACTATCTTCTCTGTCCCACATTGTGCTATGAGTTGGAATACCCACGCACCAAGTCCGTCGATTGGACAAATCTTGTGGCCAAGATAATCGCGACCTTTGGTTGTATCTTCCTCTTGACCGTCATTTCGGAGGAATTCATCTTGCCCGTCCTGCAAGACTCGGCAATGCGGCTCAACAACACTACGTCAGCAACCGAGAAGCTGCTGATCCTCTCTGAGTCCATTTCGTGGTTACTGTTCCCCTTCATGCTGACCCTGCTGCTCGTGTTTCTCGTGATATTCGAATACGTTCTGGGCGCATTTGCCGAGATCACGCGCTTCGCCGACCGCCACTTTTACAGCGACTGGTGGAACTGCTCGGACTGGATGGAGTTCAGCCGCGAGTGGAACGTGCCCGTGTACTCGTTCCTGCGGCGCCACGTGTACGCGACCTCGAAGCCCAGCATCGGTCGAAGCAATGCCACTTTTGTCACCTTCCTTGTCTCCGCCATCGGTCATGAAATTGTCATGGCCTGCATCACGAAGAAGCTGCGCGGTTACGGCTTCGTCTGCCAGATGCTCCAGCTCCCTATCGTGATGCTGCAGCACACGCGCTGGGTCCGCACCCACAAGACGGCCAATAACGTGCTCTTCTGGATCAGTATGATCATGGGTCTCAGTCTGGTAAGTATACTGACATAACCACTTTTCCCACTTGGCTCTATTTCTTTTTTTTTTTTTTTTCCATCGGTGGCATGTGACGTGTCATGAAGCTAACTCGAAGAAACAAACAGATCTGCTCCCTCTACGTTTTGCTCTAATTGAATAGAAAGTGCCTCCGTGATTAGATAAGCTACACAATAAATGAGACATCAGCAATTACAATCCAATCCAAGAAATGGAAGATTTGGGAACGGGTTGAAAGAACCCCGACCTAGAAATCGTTGACACCAACGAAACCAGATACATTCAAGTTGTATATACCAGCATTAGCATCAGCTGCATTTTCTTTGTTTCAGACTTAATGCAGGTCTTTTCTGTACTATTAGCATTGCGAAGATACCACATATGCCATCGTTGATGAACGATCCCTGAGGCTCATCCGATTCGTCGCTTCCGAAAGCGTGACGAGTGAATATCTGAGGAAGCATCTTTGTATGGTGCATGTAACATATCTACTTGACATAGTGGCTTTGATAACTATTATGATGCTCGCCGCCTGGATACTTAGACTAGCCATCTGGGTTCTTGCGATGGAATAGAAGCAGAGATCAGATTGGTACTCTATAATCCTCGTTTAGGACAAGACAATACATATATCAACGAGCAATACGTTTTATGGTTGGTGAAACTCAACGTTCGACGATACGTTTGTGAAATTTGTACTTAAGAATCACTCGCAAGTGCTCAGATTAATGATATCGACCGCCATCTACGGAAGAATTCCAAACGTGACTCTTATTGAAATGCTACCTTACTGAGAGGATTGGTAGAACTGCGGCCTTTCCCCCCTTGTCATATCTCATCGTGAGGTCTCAGAATTGCCAGACATAATAACCCTTCTATCAACATTGAGATCAAGACGCAGATATTATTCTGAACAGTGTCATGATATGGTGTCTCTATCTAAATTTAGGACTTGTTTTTGCTGGCGTCTGCTCACCGTCTCATCATACGCTTCCGGTTAAACTTATATCATGTAAGGCTCTAACGCTTAACTTTGACACCACGGTGTTCAAACAGCTACCAGTAGGAACTATGGTACTTTTTCTGCTGAAAAGTTCCCCGATAACATAGATCAGGAAGAACATTGCCTGTTGAGTGCCGATCTGCTCGACGGATAACTTGCGCGCACGCATGGATAAATCGAACGACTTTTAGCCCACCGCTCTCCTGGCCGCGTAAGGCTACCTGGTGTTTGGATATGTTTTGATCCATACCTGACAAAGCAGTCTCATTCATTGGCCGCAGTAAGACAGGGAACAGCACTGTCAAATGGTGCAACCGACCCGGGAGCTTGGCTTCGGGACGAAAAAAAAGAGGCCGCCGCAAAAGTGGACCATGAGTACGGAGAATATAGATCGTCATGCGTAGGAAGATGGCGGTGCTAGATAGGACTTGAGAATATTGATATTACACGTTTCTTAACGTAAATGCTCAGTGGAAAAGATGTTTACGTGTCGGATATATCACCATTTGTGAGTATTTGAAGGAAACGATGCCATACTCCGTCTGAATTCCAACTCTGAGATTAATATACGTACACTCATTGTATATGTGGTACAAATTCTCCAGTGTTACGTAGCAGAAACATATGATGTATCCTTGATGTTGACTATCTTTCTTCTTTCGGGGATATTGCCACGTGGGAGGCGAATGCAAGTCGTTATGATTCAGAAAGTACTATTTCTAGAAGCGATCTTGAAACCATTGCGTATTATTGAGGCTCGGTTTGACTTTACAGCCACTTACCGGGCTGAGGAACGGCAGTGGGAAAACCTGTACCACGACGCGCGGCAAGACATCTATGTGTATTTGGCGTCTTGGCAGGGACATAGATGTGGATAATCACGGCATTGGTATGCAAGGATAGGTAGAAATTTCACATACAGCAATTGCGAGAAGATGATCAGAAAACTTTGTATCATAGAATTGAATGGGTTGTATCTCGTAATGATATCCTTACTAACGACATCACTCTTAGACTTTAACAGAAGAAGCATTGCTTACTTCATGCTATGAACTGCATCTATATTGACTTTGCTGATAAAATATCATAGAACTAAGCACAGAAAATATACTACATTCTATAGCATGAAAACGGCATATACAATTATTAGGCGGTGCTAGAGAACGGGATGTGGGTGACGCTCTCGGCAGATAAATTAATGTTTGACAAAGAAGCCCCAGTGGTCTCCACGTTTGCTCAACCAACAGAATTCAAAGAATTAGATCTAGTAGTCTCTAGTCCTACGTAAGCTCTTGACGTCTTTAAATCATTAATTGAACAAATGTGATTGGCTGTTCGCAGAATACGCTCGCAAGTTTTGCAAGGAATATGCCGGTCTTGGTATATGCATTCGCTACTCATCCCGGTTGACAATGTTCTCCTATCTGTTTCTATTGCTGCAGAAAGCCAAACTTCAAGCTATGCTGTACTTTGTTTCCATTATGGAAACAGCCAGGATGAGAGTAGTTGATGGGGTTTGTAGTGAGATCGTAGAATGATCCTCGTATCAACAAATCTGGTACGAATCCGTAATTCTGCTCAGGGAGAGTCCAACGAATATAAAATCACAATGCCTCCGACCAAGTTGTCAACATTCTCTTCATCTCATCCATCACCACAGACTTCCTATTCTACAGTCTTGGACGTTTCCCACAGCTCACGGCAAGCACATTTCTATTTTCTACCACAGTCAGAAGAACCACAATGCGTTTCTCTACCGCTCTCGTCACCTCAGCCGCCGTGCTAGTCACCGCCCATCCCGGCCACGATCATTCACACGAGATCCTCGAGCGTCGAGAGTTCATCTCCAACACCAAGCGTTCCGACCTGAGCCACTGTGCCGCGAAGCTGAAAGCCAGAGGTGTCGAGCAGCGATCTACTCAGCGCCGCAAGGCCCTGGCCGACGCGAGAAGCAAACGCGGAATACTGGAACGCGATGTCAGCGACATAAACAAGTCGCACCACTCGAGCAATGCCTACACTGCCGACACCCCTCTGGATGTGATCTTCTCCTCCAACACCTCCTGCCTCCTGAGCCCGGAAGTAACCGAGGGACCATACTGTAAGTTATACGCAGCAGTCATATGCAGTGAACGAGATAGCTAATTTCAACGTATATAGACGTATCTGGCGAGTATATTCGCCAAGACATCACCGAGGATGAACAAGGCGTGCCGTTGACACTCGACATCGCCGTTTTCGATGTCGACACCTGCGACCCCGTCACAGATGCGTGGGTCGAGATTTGGCGTAAGTTTAACTTCTTCGCTCGACTTTGCTAGGTTTTGAGGTCTAACTGCGCGTAGACTGCAACTCTACCGGCGTCTACTCCGGCGTCGCCTCGGGCGCCGACTACACAGAGGCTCCCGAGAATCTAGCCACCACTTTCCTCCGTGGCTTCCAGCAGACAGACACAGATGGTGCCATAAGCTTCGACACGATCTACCCCGGCCATTACACGGGACGCACACAACATATCCACGTCATGGTCCATCCCGACGCGACGCCGCGCGAGAACCAGACCATTGCGGACACCACCGCCAGCCACGTCGGCCAGATTTTCTTCGACCAAGACCTGAGCGACCAGGTCGAGACCACCAGCCCCTATTCGACCAACACGCAGGAGGTCACCACCAACGCCGAGGATATGCTGATCTCGGAGTCTCTGGCCACTGGCGATGCCATTGTCGAGTACGTCCTTCTGGGCGAATCCGTGAGCGACGGAGTCTTGGCTTGGATCAGCTTTGGTATCAACACCACGTACACGAGGACCGCCTCTGCTGCCGCTACTTATTACGAGGGTGGAGGTGTCGAGAACAACTCGACTTTGGGAGGTGGTCCTGGCGGCCCTGGCGCACCAGCCAAGCATTAAAAAAATGCTAGAGAGTAGTTAGCGTGGGAAAGAATGTTGAGTTTGGTATTTTCTTCGGTTCTGTTTAGTTATAGAATTGTTTTGTTGTGGCTTGTGGTGGCATCAGTCATTATGTGGTTTAGTTCTATGCAATTTGAGCACATCAGTTCTTTAGGAATTCGCGTGGAAATTCTGCTAAAACCGTGTCCCCTGATAAGCTAAATGTAGCTCTGACTGAAGGTGAAAGGTTTTTCTCATAATCCATCTTATGAATTAACTGATTTAGTAAGGAGTCAAAAGCTCAAACATTTTACTGTTTCCATTCTTATTCTCTCCTACATCACCTCACAAGATCTCAAGGCAGATAAACAAGACCGCCACAATCCACATGTGTGACCATTGCCGGATTCCTTGAGCCTGAAACAATGTTCATAGTAGCGCTTGTGGTATATGTGTCGTGACATTGACTGGACATAGGTGGTTCCCAGTGACTCATCGATACGCAATAGCCGCACCGGACGGCTTGTGAAACTTCATAGTGACACTGTTAATGGGCAACGAAGTTTCTCATTCAGACGCTCAAAGCCGGCTTATAAAAGGCGAAACTGAGTTCTGCTATATTTTCCAGACTGATCCTCCTAAACACGAGACATAAAGTTAAACTGTATTTATAACGTTTCTTGCGACACGGGCTTGGAAGAATGCTCACTCAGATTTTGTGAATTCAAGGGGGCCATAAGGTCTAGTCCTCCATTTCAGCCAGGCGTCCTTTGTGTGATAGTTCCCTAGGTTTATACTATAAGGCTTTTGCCACTATCCGTCATCTCATCATCTCAATAAACACGAAACCAAGTAATTCACCGAATACATTTTTTCATAACTTTGTCCCCCCTCGCGAATTTTACTATTCCATAACTCATATCTTCCCAGTGAGCATTACGTGTAGGATATAAATTGAAAACTTGTTGCTTGGATATAACGGCAAAGTGCACGAATGATTACTTGAGATACAGGAGACGTATGTGTACAAGGTCTATTATGAATAATGGTAATATTAATCTCTAGCTCTAAGAGTTTCTTGACGACCTTTATGCCTCCTAATTCACCAACTCCATGCGGGAGCCGAAGCCAGTATGAGTAGTGAAAGAAATAGCGCAATAGAAAATATGAGGGATGAGATCCCCCAAACTCTCTAGTGGACTAGACCTACTAACGCTTCCTCATTCCAAGATCTTCCAATAGAAATGCGATGACTGAGTCTGCGGGTATCCGTGAGTTCGTCCAAGTGCCGTGAGATCAAGTCGGGAAATCAACGCATTATGGTTGCAAGTTACAACCAATATCGATCCCTTGAAACCAAACTTCCTCATGCCTCAGTCCAAATGCATCATTATAATAAAAAAGTAAATTACAAACCATGAGCACCGCGTAACGCGCAGCACTGATAAGATACAACGTGAGGACGAGTGACAGACATCCACCAACCAGCTTTGATACCAATTAGCACAGCCTGACCAATCCCAAAAGTTAACGTTTGTACGGATGGCCGCTTTTAAGGATGACCAGCGACCTGAGAGGTTAGCCAAATATCACGCGTCCACCGTACGTCATCACGCGTTCCAGAGCACCGCATAATTGAGAAGGCAACCATGTGATTCACACAAGTAACATACCACATACAATCACACCGGCTCAGAAAAACAATTAGTTTGATTCATGACGTTCGTTTATAACAGGCACTTAACATCCTCAAAAGGGGCCAAGGAAACAGCAAAGCAACCCAGAGCCACACAATGAAGAGAAAGCGACGGCCGCTATATATGTACCTATTCGTTATGTACGATCATGCGTCAAAACTCCATACATGGAGCGAGGCCCCCCAGAAAGAATGAACTAACTGGTAAGCCATCAGAGTGGTTTGTTGGCGCCAATCCCCTCGGCTCCAGCACCAAAATGAGCGTAGCATAGTTGGGAACAAGCTCTCTCTTCCACTCCCGTCATACCTCCGAGCAATACTAGATGGTCCGCGCAAGCGACCACTCTGGAGGGAGACGGCCACTCTGCAATAAATCAAACTAAACATAATCATGCCCACTAAAATAACCCCACCGCTTGTTGAATCCCCATGAGCCGTCCAATTGCAAGAAGCCTTATCCTCTCCTAGACGCAAATGTAGTTGTGTATGTATCGTGTAGCGTGCATCGTACGTGAGACGGGCGGTAAGAGGCGACCAAAGTCAAAAGCCGTGATATGGTGAAGAAGCTAAGGTGATAGCGACGATTTCACATAACTGTCGTTTAAACTGTCGTTGCCCGAATGACGAGAAAGTAGAAGCTGATCGTGAACCTTGACATCGTTGGTGTGGTCTAGGAAGTAAGACGTATATTGCTTCGAGGTAAATCTTTACCCACTGATTTCTTCCCTGTCTGTCAACCCTACTAAGGGAAGTGATGCCCCCGGTATCCTCAACCAGCTTCGCACTCTGTCGCGCACCGCTCGGGAAAAGTCATCAAATCGTTACTGCATTTCGAAGAATTCTGTATATGCAAATGATGTCAAGCAAAGCCAAGATGCCCGAAACGCCAGATTCAAAGTCGCCCGACCAGAAGGCATGGAAAACACAAAATCCAGAAAAACGCCCAAATATTAGACGAGGAGTAAAACCTCGTGATCTATGATATTCGCACTAGGCAAGAACATCTGGCCGATATGATGATGATCCCCCGTAGGGAAGATCACTGTAACAGATATCGCGCTCGTCAAATTGGTGCGAGTACTTGACTCCTCCGGGGAAATGTTGCCGCTCATCCTCGTAGTAATCGCGGGCATAGGACTTATGCGATCGCTGAACACGCGCCGACGAGTTGGGCATGACGTACGCCTTGCTCGTCTTGTACGCACCACGTGGCGGCTGGTCATGATACTGTTTCTGGCGTATCGGAATGCTCTTCGCACCATCCACGGCGTACCGACGTATCGGCTCGGGAGACTGAGTGTGTCGACTTCGTCGATGACGGCGTTCCCGATCCCGATCCTCTTCAGAGTCCTCATCCTCTGAGAACATGGCTGGCGTTTGACGTGAGCGGCTCCGCTCGTTGCGGTCGCGCTCACGATCTGTTGCTGGATACCACGTCTCTGCACGGTTCAGCGGCACCGGGATGGGGCGAGCATAGCTTTCGGCATGCGTGTGCGCACGAGGGAGGGAAGGAGCGGCTCTTGGCGAGCCGGTCTCCACGATGATGGGTTGGTGGTCTCGGGACGAGCTGGACTTCTTGTGCGAGGACGGCTTCTCCCTTGATGACTTGGGTGTGTCCTGTGACATGCGGCGGGCAGACGGCCGCGCCTGCGACCTGTGGGGGACGTCGTCGTCCGACATCTCCTCCGGCTCGTTGACCTGCTGCGGCGGTGGAGGCGCAAAAGGCGTGCTGGATGCCGGCGGAGGGGTCGGGACCGCTGGCGTGTTGTACTGCTTGGAAGATCCCTCGGCAAAGGTCTGCGCTCGCGTGAAAGCGGGCGCCTTGCCGCCCGACCGGGTGAGATACCGGATCGCATTCTCCATGTTACCAGAGTATTTCCTCGTGCGATCCGACGATGGAAGATCCACGTCTTCCGGCTTGCGGCCGCTGCTGGACTTCTTCCGATCAGCCTTGGGTGGTGGTTCGTAGACGACATCGTCCTCCGACGAGTCCGACGAGCTCGAGGTGTCCTCTTCGTCGATCTCCTCGATGATCGGGGTCTGTCTCGCGCGGTGCTTCTCGGCAGCGGCGCTCTTCCGTTCCTTTGCGCGCTCTTTGTCGCGATCGCTGTGTGCCTTCTTCTTCTCTTCTTTGCGCTTCTCCTTCTCTCTCTCCTCGCGTTGTGTGGCACGGTCCTTCTCCTCCTTGCGTTCCCTCGCTTTTCGCGCTTCTCGCTCCTTCTCCCGCTCCCTCTCTCTCTCGCGCTCCCGCTCACGCTCACGCTCCCGCTCTCTCACCCTCTCCTTCTCCTTCTCGCGGGCCCATTCCTCGTCCTCTCTTCGCCTGCGGCGATCCTCGTCTCGCTTCGAGGGCTTCTCTTTCTCGTAACTCGCCGTCTTCCGAGCATAACGCAAGGTCTCTTCGTACATCCGTGCTCCCGACGTGGTGTCTTCCCAGGACCGAGGCGGCGTTCGTCCGTACGGGCTCGACTTGGCGAACGTAGTGGACCGCGGGGACGCCTCCTTGACGTTGTAGTAGATCGGATCTTGCTTGGGGGTCGAGGACGGCGTCCTGGCCGCGGAGGCCTTTGCCTTCTCCCGCTCTCTCACATGCTCGTATACCTCGAATTTACGATCATATTTCTCACGCTCGACTTCGTTGCTGAGCAGCTCGTACGCCTGCTGGACCTGCTGAAACTCAATCTGCTTCGCCTCTTTCAGGGCCGGGTCTTGGATCTTGTCGGGGTGACACTTGAGGACGAGTTTGCGGTGAGCGGAGCGGATCTCCGGGATCTGGGCATCTCTGGGGACTCCGAGGACCTTGTACGGATCGGGATGAACAGTCATGGTGATGATGGATTATAGAGGCAAAGAGGTGCGGTCGTCCAGCGAGGGCTCTCCAGTGACAGAATGATCCGCGTTCTAATAGCAATCTTTTTAAATAGTGGCGAATTAGAGCATAAGAGCAAGCGTGGCTGGGGGTGATCGATCAAGCGGCTGGCGTCTGAAACACGTTCACGGAAGGGAAAGCCGACGCGAGGGAATAGTTAAAACGAGGTGTTACACAGCCGGCAGAAAACAATCAAACTGGCTTTGAAAGAACAAGGTTGTCGAACGAGGTCAGAAGCCAAATTTCAGTTAAGAACTGGCTCTCTTGGAGAAGAGAAAAAAATGGGTCCGGCAGAAGAGATGGCGGTTCCCAGGGCAAGAAGGCGACTTTGTAGTCTGGAAGTCAATCGCGGGCGGATCGATCCTGGTTTAGTGCAAGGGAGATGAGATCGATCGGTAAAGTGAAGGGAGGTGATGATTACTTAGGAGTTTGGGGGCAATTCGACGACCCCCGGATTCAAGCAAAGATGGGGCAGATGCAAGAAGGAACGGACAATTGTTCAAAAGTGACGAGAAGTCACAAGAGGGAGGAAATTTGGAAAGAAGGGTCGGGGCAGCCAGCAAAGGACTGGAGAGAGAGGAACTTCGAGCGAAGGGAGGGGGGGCGTTAACAGTATTTGGGGAATGGGCCTCGCAGTCAGTTGAGTTTGAGGCTTGATTGTTTGATTGGGAGGGGGGTGGGCGAGGGCGGATGGGGGTTACTCTCGGAGCGCTTCTGGTTCTGCTGTGCTACCTCCCGTGCCATGGGCAAATGCACGATGCAAGTGCAGGTACCGTTGTACCTCTACCTGAACGGGGAGGGCCAAGGTCAGCTACTTGGTACTTGGTACTTGGGTACAAAATGGCAGTGGACAGTGGACAGTGGACAAGTAAGGTGGGCAGGTGGTTGCGGTACGGGTTGCGGCCCCCTTGCCTTGGTGCGTGATAGGACGGGAGCAGAAA
Source organism: Xylaria curta (assembly GCA_022495235.1). NCBI lineage: Eukaryota > Fungi > Ascomycota > Sordariomycetes > Xylariales > Xylariaceae > Xylaria > Xylaria curta. The sequence continues at coordinate 22,439 of MU376009.1, read as the reverse complement.
AACAGTGGCCGCCAGTGGACAGGGTCAGGGCAATGGCCACTGCTGGTGCCACCGCTGCTGGGGCTCCAGCTGGTGCAGGTGGTCGATGTGACTGGATGGTTTTGGTTTTTGGTATGGGGGGTATATGGCGGGCGGAGGGAGGCGAGGTACGTACCGAACGAGGAGGTACCTTGCCGCGTGTACCTTACACAGCAGCTGCTTGTTCCTGTTCCTCCCCCTAAGCACACACGGGTCCTTGCTTCTCCTGGCACAAGCAACCAGGGGTCATGGATCTTCCAAGTGCTTCTATACTAGACAAGACAAGCAAACCCAGCCGGCTCTTTTGGTTAGCGCTCCTTACGTTTGCTTTGGAGCGTCGCTAAATTCGCCTCGCTCGGCCGCTGGAGAGGGTCCCACTGAACAACTATATGTACCTATTTCTGCGCAGTTGGCAGCAAGCAGAAGACGCTGGGGCAGTGTGACCTGGGCACGCAGAAGGCGGATCTTGCTGCAGCGGACAACAACCTGACTAGCTAAGACAAGAAGAGGTCGGGTGACCTTGCTCGACACGACGACTCGCTGCGAGTCACAAGTAGTTATCCGTTGGCCTAAACTAGGTAGGTAGGTAGTTCTCTATGAGGTACTATGGTTGGGACCCAGAGTAGATTTAGAGGAGACGATTGACGTGAAAGAGGCGTTCATACGGCATCCACGTAGGCAATTATAGAACAAACGGGTAACCCGAGTGCCCGAGGTTGATGCTGGCTGAACTGATGATGATGGATGATGATGATGATGTTGGATTGGAACTTATTTACAGCGTATTTGTGGGATTATGGGGGCGGATACGGAAAACGAAGAGCCCGTAACCTGCCCGTAGCCAGCCCGTAACTTGCTTTGTAGACTCGTAGTGGTCGAGCTGGGGCAGTGCACATGACGTGGATTGACCAACTATTTCAATTCAATCCCAGCTCTGAATAACTAACTACAATAGCAGTCAAGGTGAAGAAGGACTTGTTGTTGGTAATTGAGGATGATGATGGATCATGAATAATGATGACTAGCGAAATGGAGGATTTCAGCTTCCAGCTGAGGATCTGGCTCCCCGTAACGATGTCTTTTATTTGCTTATTGATGAGGCCGAGATTTACGGCTAACAAGTCTGATTTCATACGGAGCAGTGGTATTACATATGCAGGTTTTAGGTAATACGATGGTACTAAGGTTACTGATCGAAACCCCTTCTATGAGTTGATGATTGAAAAAGAGAAAACTGTCTCACGGCCAAATAATAACCCAGCGAACCAATTCAGCAACCGTTTTTTTTATACTATACTCTTCATCATACGAAGATGTCTTGGACCTACAGTACCTACATACATAGGATTCTCGGCATGAGCGATTCGGGGCGCGCGCCGGAGGGTAGGAGATGACTAAGACAGCGGGCGAGTATGAGCACCGAAAGGGAAAGATGAACTCCCCGGATTCTGAGTCCGGCATCTTGGATTGCCGATCTTGCGAAAGCCACGAGATATTCGCAAGCCCTAGACAGGAGGTAGACAGAGGTGCAAAGCCCCAATTCGGGTTCCATCGATTCAGTGTTGAGTCAAGGCAGTTACTTAGAATACCAGCTCGCCAGTTTCGGTCTTCTATCGTGGCACTAAAACAGGTGCCTGGCCCGAAAGAGGCGAGTTGATGCGTATGTGTATGTACATCTACCCATCTGCGTTACGACGACGCTGCAGGTCTGGTCCGCAGCAGCAAGCCAATAGGCACCTAGCCTAGTTCATTCTGGCTGGGGCGAATTGAACCGTGGGGATTAAGTGCAAGGGCGACGTGTGGCGATTCACGACTTGACGGCCCAAGTACATACTTACCGAGTGATGGCAAACACTGAACTTCCCCGAAACTACAGACTAGCTGGCTATGAAACCGGACTCTAGATCATTAAAGTCTAGATGCGGCAATAAGTGAAAAGTCGGTCGACTTATCGCCATAGAAACGTGAATTGTTGTTGTGGAGTGGTACCCGCCAACTTGTTCTCAATGCAGCGAAGGTGTAAGCGGGTAGGCGAATAAAGTTGAGGCAGCTCGAAGAACCAGCGGTGAAGGCTCCGCGTTTGACATGCGGTGCAAAAGAGCCTTATCAGCTTTTCTTGCAACTGCTGGCAACTCGAGTCGTTCGTTGACCGGGCAAAGAACGAGAAAGCAGCTCATTCACCGAAAGTCGCAATTCGCGATGCAGGGAAGGGGGAAAGTATACCTACATCGAAGCTTGAAGCATGGTGATGGCCAACAACGCACGCAACATCGTGCAGGTGTGGACGGACGGTAGAGACCCCAGCCCGAGCAACGGCACTAACAGCAAGCGGCAGCAAACGTTGACGACCTCAAAGCAAACGCGGGGCTTCCCGATAATGCAAGAAGCCACTCGATATCATGAGAAGTCATGAAATCGAATGCTACGCGATGAAGGATGCCCAGAAGTCGGCATGACATATATACGTCACTAACCTAAATTCATCAACTTCTTCTTCTACCTCCCTACGTGTGATTGCCCACCCAGGGCCTCAGCATGACGGATGGCATCTGATACCGACAGCTGCAGTAGATATCTGCGAGGTGAGCTGTGCCAGCTCAATAGACTTCTATCCACGTTCGAGAGCGGCGAAAGCATTTCGCAACGCACTGGATGATACGTTTTGTTGATGTTTGTGGAGGGCGTCATACTACACACCCATCTGTTTGTTCACTCACTTCTATCAAACCAAAGTGTTTGTTGATTGCATCATAGACTGGACGGACCTATTTTCAGGTTTTCTGGCTCCAGTGCCTCACGTTTGCTCTGAGATCATAGTATAACTAGTACCTCGGTAGTTGGGCATTGAGCAGACTTATACGGCATGAGACTGGATTATGACAAGCCCGCCGCTCCGCTCCCGCAATTGGCAGCAGCATTACCATCCTTTGCAGGCTATGAGGTTCGTCGTTTCGTCAACGCCTTAACTGACGAAGGAACCATGGTATACGATTATGTCAAGCGATTTGATAGATAATAGACTGTCTAGCGACAATGTATGTACGTCCATTCGTGACGAACAGCATCGTGGCACACTCATGACGAATTAGCCCTACATTTTTGACACCTTCTAATGGGTACTGCCGTACGGTAGAATTATGCTTCATTCCGTTTCGAACTTCTCCTGCAGCAGCAGCTGCTGCTGCTGCTAGTCCCCACCGTCTTGGTCTCGTAACAATATCCTTTCGCAGAAAGCAGCTACCTATTGGAGACCTATTGGAGTTCGAGGGGGGGTCCCCAGTTCAATTACACACTGTTGGTGCACACCAGACCCGAACGACCTGCATAAACCCCCTCAGCCAACCAGATTTGGATCGAAGCCATTCGATGCATCAGCATCACAGGCCCTCATTGCAGACAGCCAGTCGCAGTTGCATCCAGGTGCAAGTGGAAGACTGATTTGAAAGGTCGAGCGAAATAGAGAGTGCCACTCAACCCGGCATGAAAAGCAGGTACACACACCCTCGGTTTGGTGGACAGCGTCAGCAAACCATCACCAACAATTTTCTCGATGACGATCCGATCACATTGCTCTCTCGTGAATCGCTCGGCTGCCCTGTTTTTTTTTCTTTCTTTCTTCTCTTACCCAATGCTCTCTATGAGCTTGCGTGATGACCGTTGCACGAGGCCTCAGCGTCTGGTCGTCAATGCGGCCTTGTTATGGGTGGTGTGGACGCTTCGTTCGAACGCATGGGTTAGGTCAGCGTACCTAGACGAAAAAGAGGGGGAAGAAAAAAGGAAGCTAAAAGGGATCTGTCATGTAGACAGGCTGAGGCCAATGAATCCCAAGCGAGTGGATAAAAAAGATCTGTGCTAACTAATTAACAGTGCTAGATTGGAAGCTATGGCACCCAAGCATTGGGTCTTCGTTTCGACTTGCTCATGACTTTATGCCCATTCGATTTCCCATCTCTCCAATGGTCGACCAGAGGAAGAAACGTATTCCTGCTCGAGTGGTGATCATTGAATTGAAGGACTTTGGTAAATCGAGTCATTGTGGCAGACAAATTTTTATCCCAAGCTCCTCGCTAGCATAAGTGATTGTCCAACCCAACGACGCGCATCGGAAGACCCCTAACCATTTAGTATAAGACGATACATGTAGGTATGTATGTACAAATATCCTGGCCTGCATAGTCTGCAGATGTGACCGCTGCTGGCCGGACCTGACAAGCCAGATACGAGTGGGTGGGTTATGGAGGATGCGCATCCACTATCTCACATGAAATCAGCTTCGCTAGGCCAGTCTCAGTGATCAACGTGTGAGTTTAAGGGTTAATGCAGGACATATGTGAGCGGGAGCGAATCGCGCCTCTGCCGCCGTCCCACGATTTTCTCTTCGACTGCTTGTTTGACCTGTCTGTCAATCTATAAGCATCTCAAGTATATCCCTGACCCCTTGAAAGGCATTGGGTAGAGACGGGCCATCACGGCCGGCCAGCCCATAAGCAACCAACAATGATAGTCGTCAGATGAACCTATTTAATAGCCTGCGCTCCGCTCGATCTTCAGCAATTCTCCCTCGTGCTGGAATGATGTGCGGCGCCCTCTCTCATCCTATTCCCATTTCTTTTACGACAAGTTAGTTACTTGGTATAGGTACGGATTACCCGAATCCCCGCGGTCAGAAGCGGCTTTCCCAGTAAGACAGGTTTGGTGGGGGCGGGGCTTTGTGTCTTGATGCTGTTGGTGTTGGTCATACGGGTTAATAACATCCTTAGTCGACAACTTTGCGGGACAACTTGGGCTTAACAAACGAAATCCATCCATCCATGGTTCGATAAATCAATTAACCCGCACATCTTGAACTAAATCCAATCTGTCGACTGCATCCGACGCTACCAAAGACTATCGTCGAACTTGTTACCTGGGGAGTTCTTACTACACGGAAATAGCGAGATGTTTTACAGTAGAGGTTACTAGAAATAACTAGAGATAGTTAGCTAGAAACGACTCGCCTTCTCTCGAAGACCGTGACTTGCTCAGGTCACGTCGCCCCCCATCGCATCGCATATCACATCACTTGTCGCGCTTATTCAGATCTCTAACCCCCTCCTTACTATACACAACACAGATCACACTCCACTGCGCACATCACGTGCCTCCCCCCTCCAACGTAGCAGTACTGTTCTTAGTAATATAGCTGCAGGACAATACACAATAACAGTAGTACCTAGTAGAGACGGGCCTCTTCTCTGGCTAACACTGAAGCATCATGTCGTGGTAGGTAGCATGACAGACAGACAGACAAGCACATAGACAGACAGCCGCCCGCCATTTGCAAAAGGCGGATGGACCTGAGCTCATGACGGAACGGACGCCTATTTGTGCCTTTCGATTGCCATGTAAGGATCTCGTAAGCTATGTACTAGTATCTATTCCATTCTGCTACACTACCGTAGGTAGGTATACTGCATACCCGTCACGCATTGGCGGTGAGGGAGCTGACCTCACGTATAAGTATACCTATTCTCTCTTGCCGCAGCGACGGTATTTAGTAACCAACCAGCAGCCGGCAGATAAGCCATCTTCTTCTCCTCGATTCTAGCGCCACTCGCTAGGTCGGCGGAAATGCCCTCTAAAAAATGTTCCTCCGTCTCGAAGAGAAAAAAAAAAAGAAAGAAAAAAACCACCCTACACAATCGGATCTGCCAGATCTACCGGAGTCTACCCGCCTGCCCAATCACTCGCATTAGCAACATGCAAGGGAAAACTCACACCTGTGGTAAGTACCGTACATCCCACTCTTTGCTTCCGGTGCCTATATTACCATCCACTATGATTTCTGGGTGAACGTTGATGGACGCCCAGGTCGCTCCTGATTTTGTGATTGGGCAGACCTCAAGCGCCCGTAACCCCTTGTCACCATCTGACCACCATCCCATATCCGCTGCTCACCTGAACGAACATCGTCTTTCCGGTACGCAATGCATCGAAGAACGATCGTTTCCGGATCATAAGATCTGTCAGAAGGTCATCGGCACCGCATATCTATCTTAAACGGCAACGTCTGTATGATTTTCTTTTGTCTTATCTTCGGGTTTTGTTACCCGTTCGTTCGTCATGACGTCGGAATCCGCCGGCGCCGCCTTTACCTCCAACCACCTGTCGACCACCTATCGATAGTCGAGCAATATCAAGATCTAGAATATGGACCAGCCCGTGTTAACTCGAAGTGTGTCAACTTCAGCTTTTTGTGTGTAATTATGCCTCCTCCTTCGAACCATGGATCTATCAGAGGCGCAGGCCAGAGCAGCGCCACCCCAGCCCATCGTAGAGTTTCTACTTCCGGGAATCACACTACGCGTTCACTTTCCAAATAAGGGAGAGCAAGTCTCGCTACATCGTGGTCAGTAAGGCTCTCCACGGAATCCGAGTGAAGGAATGAAGGTCGTAGGTAGGTAATATCCCATGAAAGATCGGCATGGTGTAAGCGTTGCACCTCTACTCAGCCGGATCCAACATAAGGTATCTACATGCAGCCTAGGGTGAAGGTGGCATGTGCAATTGTTTATCGACAATCGATAAGTCGGGGTGTAACGTTCATTCATTCGTTCGTTCATTGTCAAACTCGCCCCTCAGCTTACATACAGATCTAGCTGGACGCCGCCTTATTGAAAATCCCACGAAAAGGCCATTTCGATTCGAGTAAACGGCCTAGTAATCAACGCCGCCGTAGAAACGGATCGGCAGGTCATCTGCGGGCCGTTAGCTAAGTACCTAATTCGAGGGGTCCGCGGGGTAAAGTTGTTTCGAGCCGAAAGCGATTTCAGACGATCTCTGACATCATATAACCTTGACCTTGGTCAATCTAACGCGCCTTTTTAGGAACCACCCTTTTCATTATCAGGTTATTCAAAAACAGCGCAGTTCATCCTTTCTCCCAAGCTATGTCATAGATGCAGGTATTATTAGCCCTATGCAAGGACGGGAATGCCATATGGCTGGTTCCGGTTCCAGCCCAAGCCACGCTCTGGGTTGCATTTGGATAGGCTGCCGCGTCTCTCCCAACGTGAAGTAGTACCTAGATCGTCGATGGAGACACGCATGATGAATTGGCTGTGACGTTCAAGAGGCTGCTGCTGCTTCTGCTGCTGCTGCTGTTTACAATCTATGCATGTTATGTACCGACGATGAAATGCCTTGCGAATGTATGTAACCTTGCCAAATACGAGAAATTATCACCACCCAAGTGACTCACAAATTCATCAACGATGGCTTAGATGTCTCTACCTACCCCTTGCCAACCGTAGACTTCCGGCAGAAATGAAACTCACAAGCGTCAACCAACCATTTACCTTAAGCCCGTCAATTCGCGGCAAACCGCAAAATTATAGGGTGCAAATTTGCGTGAAGATTTCTCATGACTTTCAGAAGCCAAGATTGCTGTAGACTTCGTCGGACGTCATCAAGCCTCATACAAATATAGACGAACTATTGGGGAGGCTGACAAGACATCAAGTGTAACACTCACAAGATCCTAATGTGAACATATCATGAGATAGAGAGACATGTCGTCGTCTATAGTGTTTCAGATGTTTGTTACGCGGTCGGACATAACCGACGCCATATCCTCGGTAGTTCTATTAATACGTCTCTTATTGTTCAGTCGTCACGCTTGATCAGAGCACAGGCAGACTATACTATTGTGGTAGAGGAAAAATAAGGATTGTGACCCGTGTGACAACTTAGCCGATGCTTCTTGGACTAAGTAGCTAACTAGTGTTATTCGCAAATTCGCTGATGGTGGCAGCTAATACTAGATCACGGCAAAGCTGATATATCTACGTTGCATCTCGATGAGCCATGACCTACTAGGTAGCTGACCCCTAACGAACAGAAGCGTATTACTTCGCTGCAACCCTTTTCCTTCTTCATGACTGGACCCCCTCTCTCGGTACTTAGAGCCTTACCATCCCTTACTAGTTTTCAAAGTAAGGAAAGACGTCATCTTTTAATTCTGGTCTTCTTATCCGCGTCTTTTTGCGAAACGTTGACACGGCGATTGGCTCTTTCATTAGGGGACTATTGATGAATCTGTCAAGTTTCCCGGGGCTTTGGTAAAGCATAGCTTTTGCTTGGGCAAAGTCTTCTCATGCGAGACATCTCTGAGCTAACAAGAAACGACCTGGGCACGTCATAAAAGTAAGTCCGCGAGTTTTCTACTGGGCGATGAGTGTAGAGAACGCCCTATCACAAGCTCAGATGGCGACGGCCCCTGATTATTGGAAGATGCTATGTATACTAAGATAGGGTGTGCACTATTGATGTATACTATACTGACATGACATGCAATGTATTCAAATGAAGCATGTACATTTTTCTCGAGTACTCTCTACTTCTACTCGGCTGTAGCGCTTAGGCATATAGGGTTTGAGGCTCTGTGATTATCTCCCTACGTTTCAACCAAAGCATAAAGGAGCGTGATATGTGCGCCACATATTGCGCCCCGGACAATAGGGGAGAGCGACCTTGCTTCGGTCTTACGTCTCATCCATGTTTGAGTTCGCCCAGTCGCCGCTGCGAACCGTGAAGAGCCTCATCGGTAATCACCTACCCCGCTCGGTGGCTTTTCAAGGATCGAATGTGCAATCGTCTCTGGTTCGCCATATGCGCGACAGGTCGTCAGCAAGCTGAAGTCATATCTTGCAGCTCGACGCCCAGGACCATAGGCCATTCGGAACCCCGCCGGCCGGTCGTGTTCTAGCCCGTTCAGACCTCCGATCTGGCGTAAGCCGTATCAGAGAGGTATGACCGACTCTGCATCTCAACTATGCGTCTTCGGCTCCTCGTCCTCCCATACAGGGAGGTCCAGGTCTACGACGACTGGTTTGTTCAGCTTGCGCGAGCCACGGCCGGAGTGCGGATAACTGGTATGCTGGATCGCGCAGTTTACGATACATGTCTCCTTGCGTCCAAGACGCCCGCCGAGGGCTGCCTGGTCGCTGCGCGCTGAGTCCGGATCCTCGCCGAGACCCAGAGTGCCGATGCCCGGGCACGCGACGTCCCTGTCCCCTCTTCCTTCCCCGGACGCTTCCCGTTTCGCTCTGTGCCTGTCGAGCCACTCCGCCCGGGACTTCTCGTCGGCTAGACAACGGCTCCCATCGTTGTCCAGTGGCGCACCGCCCTTCGCGGTGAGGTCTATGAATGCGTTTTTCTCACTCTCTGGGTTGGGATCCTGCCACGCTGTCCGCCCTAGCTCTGCGTATCGCGCGTTCTTGCTCTCGAGGTCCCAGCGCACGCGCTCGGCGCCCCGAGCCTCGTGGATGTGCCCGCACAGCGCGAGACGCGGCCGCACTCGCCATAATTCCTGCCGGAGAATCTCACATCCCGCGGTCTTTTGCTTGCGGGACTCATCGCAATGCGTGCGTGCCGGACCGTGAGTTATCAAGATATCCGTATCCAGGGGTATCTCCTCCCAAAGTGATTTGGCGGCCATATTGTCATCGTCGTCCCGTGGATACTGAAATGCCCAGGCGCCGCCCCAGGCCGGGCTGTATGGTGATCCAAAGACGGAGAACGTGGTCCGCGGACCCGAGGGAGAGCTCAGCCTGATGTTGCAGCTCTCGTGCAGCAAGTAGGTGAGAGTCTTGGACTCTGTGAGTAAGGCCTGACAGTCTTCCGGCCTCTGGGGCACGTTGTTATGTCTGTAGAACCCATAGGCTTCGTAGAATTCCGTGTCCAATGTCATGTCGTGGTTGCCTGCCACCACGATCTTGCATTCGAATTCGGCCTTCTCGAGCCATTGCACTTGTTTCGAGAGTTCGCTGAAACTTCCCTGATTTGTGAGGTCGCCACAATGGATGAGCACGTCGCCTTTGGGCAGCTTGACCGTGCAATTGTGAGTATCCGATATACACACAAACCGAGTTCTCCGCGTGTGCCGGGGCCGCCATGATGGTGATGCATTCGATTCTTCCATGATTTGCCGGGCACACCAGAGACTCCAATTAGGTTAGAGAGTTACCTGCTACTGGTGCCGATACACGTGCATATATCGACTCTTAGTCTGATGAAATGCCGATATGGTGCTGATGAAAGAGCAGCCCGACAAAGCATGGGGTGCCTCAATAGAGATGGATTAGATAGAATTGGTTAGCGTTGGCCTACCTGTCTCTGTAGCCTGTCAATTTCTAGATATCGGAAAGAATCACGATCACGATCACATCAAAGTTTATTGGGGGGGTTCTTAGACATCTGCCTAACGCTACTGCGATGGCTACTGCGATAGGTACATACCATAGCAAGACAGTCTGGTGTCAGATGACGCAGTGACGTAGTCGTCTCGTAACTTAGGTAAGAGTCTCCAGTGCCAACCCCAACAACTGTCAAAACCCAGTGTTCTACAGTATGTCTTGCTTCTCCCTACCTTCCACCTCCTTCCTCGGCTACAAATGTCGGGCAAGTGAGCGCCTCATCGAGATGTGTGTAGACTTTTCCGTGCATTAGGGGCAATCGCAGAAATAGAATAGAGATTTCTGGAGCCACCCATTCTCGCCATTCGACCGAATGTCATACAGCAAGGTCATGCCTCCGAGTAGTCGTTCTCATGACATGATCGAGTTGCTCGGGCCGTGACGTGGAGCCAACAGAAGCTCGAATGCCCCGATGCATGAGAACAACTGCTAGTCTAGTTAGCCTCACCAATTAATTAGACGTGTAATCTGTATCGACGCCCGAATATAGGGATTCATGCGCATGTGTGATCTGAGCCAGGTAGTCTGCGTCACTTCATCTACTAGGTATACTAGGTATAGATACATGCAACGCTCGACCTATAAGATGGATGCAGAGCGCAACTCGTCTAATCGATACTGGCTACTTGCTCGAGCAGAATAACTAATTGAAGGACAACAATAATTCAGGGGCATCGCATATCCACTACTGGTGCACGAAAGCGTCCCCCAAGCCCATATACTACACTATTGATTGGTCTGGACTAGACTACTATAATTCACCCCGGTCTCCTTATCCTGTACGCAATTGCGACGAGGCCAGGAAAGACCCTGCATGGGTATGGTACTGTACTCCGTAACCATGATTGATCAATAATCCTCAATTGAAGTTTTGGTAGTCTGTACGGATGTACTCGGTCATGAAAAGCCGTTGTCTCGCACTAGCCCGAAGCTGAGGCCATATCTACCTATAAAGCGTCTCCCGCAGCAGATATGTCACAGCCACGAACCACGCAATGGGAGACAATTCGCCCAGAGTTGTGGTCCAATTGCGATATAATCAGTGACCCCATGTACATCTATCTGTAGGTATGTCGAGGCGGGACCGACTTGCCGGGTGTCTAGAGGTCTGATTGGTTCGAATAGGGCACGGGCAGGGTGGGGGTTCGCGCAAAGCACAGCACAGTACGCTACTGTAGGTCAACTGTAGGTCACCCTTAGTCACCCTGTAGCCACGCTGTTAGGCCGATTGAGTTAGCTTCGCCTGTTCTTCCCTGACCAGCCCAGCGAACAATTGCTTCTTTTCATTCGCCCTCCTTTCTCCAGCGGATAACCTCTCCAACGTTTGTCTGGCGTCTTGACTCTCCTTCTCCCCTTACAGCTCTCCTCGGTCCATGTGCAAACTTGCTGAGCGTGCATGTGTTTCTATTTATGTTCTTGTTCTTGTCTTTGTGAGGTCAATCGCCCCAATCTAGGCCAGCTTCTCTACACTGTATGCCGGAAGCATAACCTGGTGAGCAATTGAATATCACCATTCCGGCTTCAGCTCCAGCTCCAGGTCTTGGGGCGACCCACGACACGCGACTCTTTTTTTTTTTTTCCTTCTCCAGATAGCAAGCCTGTATGCTGTTCTGATATCATGAACTTCTGCGATTCGTGGGCCCCCCTAGCATATTAATAATTCCGGTTGCGCCAGAGATCCGACGATCAAATTCTGCAAATTCTAGCTTGCTTCACTTCTATCTGTATACGACTTCATTCACTTTCTCATCCTCCATCTTTCGGTAGACTACCCAGCAGCGCGCGCATCTTTTCTATTCCGTCTTTTGTCTCCACCCCATCTACGCGTCTGCACGCCGAGTCTACAATAACTGTACTGGCTGGCGACGACAGCTTTGCCATCACTAATCAGCTCCTACCGCCGTCTACCACCTGCTTGCTTCCTTTCTAGACACCAAAGTCTACCGTCACTCGTTCCGCCCGGACGTACTCCGTGAATCTCTTCGTCCTCACATCAAAAACCGTCACAGTACTCTCCACACATTCGGGACATAATAACGAGCAGGACGGGCTCAACGGGCACGCTGCTATTCGTGGCCTACGCTGCCCAGCATGGCAGCCATCTCGGCGGCATCAGGGCCCACGTCCTTCGGCGCTCCAAGCGATGTGCAGGACGAATATGCGGGATGGAATCGAGATGCAAGCGGTCATAATGAGGTGAGCTCGCGCTATTGTACCTTCTCTGGACTGTCGGACACGCACAACGTCAACATACATAAGGGCCAGAGTACCAGAGATCAGTGCGTGCTAATTTCTGATCTTGCGTCCAGACTCTAGCGAACCATACTTTCGAGGATTATGAAACTATCGGGTCGTCGCAAGGCGGGTCAATGTCGCAGAATGGGGCCGCAGACAACCACTTCAGCTTGAGAGGTACGATTTGGTTTTTATCTTGTTCGTGCGCATGGAAAGACCACCGCTTCATTCGCATCGACCCAGCCGTCAATCTACAGGGAGTGACAGCACTAATGCCGTCTTAGAATCCCGTAGTAGTAGCCGTGCGGCAGCTCCGCCCCAGACCAAGCGTGCGCAAGATGGTACCATCCTAACCTATGACGACGAAAATTCGAAATGGATCCACCGAGATAAACTAGCCAAGATCGAGAGCGAGGAGCTGCAAGCAGCGGGAATCATACTCCCGAAGCCCAGGAACCAGAGTAGATCGAGGCGAGATCGTAGCCACAGTCGCCGAAGGGGTACCACGGATTCCTCTGAGCAGCAGTACGTACCGGTATCTCGAAAAAATACCGATCTAAATCACGACCGAACACCAGACACCGAGTCCATGAACTGGGACTTGCGCCGACCTGAAGAGATTGCTGAGGATCCTGGCGAATACTGGATTTCTAACGACTCCGGAAAGGGCACACGTATCCCTGTGGCGAAGATCAGCCCTGCGCCGATTCCACCCGACTTCATTGACCGAAATGCCCCGGTGCAACGAAAAACAAGCTTCCCTCTCTTTGACGAAGAAGTGTCTATTGCGTATCCGAAGACGCGGTCACGAAGCAGCAGCGGTGTGAATAACGTTCTCGAAGACGGACCTAAGACTCAATCTGGAGGGAAAAGGGCCGTGACTGATGGATCTCCGACGAAGAAGGCCGCTACAACAGCGCCTCGTAAGACATCGGCGCCAACGAAGCCAACTACACAGGGTCGTCCCAAGACACGATCTGGTCCTGCTCCTAGAAGCAGCTCTACCACACGGCCATCGACGCGGTCGGGCGAGCTATCTCCAAGAGCACCCGAGGGTGATCCACCATGGATGATTTCCGCATATCAGCCGGACCCGCGTTTGCCGCCGGACCAGCAACTCTTACCCACGGTTGCAAAGAGATTACAGCAAGAAAAATGGGAGCAGGAAGGGGCATTTGGGAGCGTATATGACAAAGAGTTCCGGCCTCTGAACAAGGATTCGTTCAACAAACCACCTGGCATAGAAAAACCTCAAGAGCCTGAGAAGCCCGAGGAACCCAAGGACGAGTGGCCGCTGAAGCCAGACGCCACGGCACCTAGTTCTAATCGGCCCGGGACCAGTTCGTACTCGACTATGCCCAAGATTCAAGACGCGCCCGCCCTGAGCCCCTTGGCCAGCCCGAGAACGATGCAGCAACTTCAAACCCAGACGAATGCGGCAGTCAAGGTACCGGACCCTCCAGAACAACTCGATGAGAAAAGCGACAAGGCTGGGTGCGGGTGTTGTATTGTGATGTGACATGTCTGGCACGGTCATTTTGGCATTTTGCTCACCCGGCCCAAAATCTTAGTATGTCGCCTACTACCAATACCTAGACTCTTACAGGACGACTTATGATCATCATCTATTGTGCTAGAGAGAGCACTACATATATTTAATAATCACTTTAGTCACACTGCACACTCTTTTTTCTTTGTGTCTAGGGACTGCATCCTTTCGATCGGAACGCGCAGACCTGTTCCGACGTAAACTGGTGTACCTACTCTTAAGCGATCGATCCCGACAGTCTGTATCGAGCTTTCCTTTTTTTTCGGCATGCGACAATAATTTCGGCGTTTACCGGCTTGGAAAGAAGGATCTGGAGTAGAGCGGTAAAAATACATCATCACCCATCATCATCATCATCGTTGTTCATAACAAGCATACGGACAATCACCCTCATTGCTGTGTGCCTTTTTCGTGTCTGGCTCATTTCTCACTACCAAAGGAGACTTGCTTCACGGGCCGCTCTTATCGTGTGCTTAGCCTTTGCATGAGAGGTATTATCCGATAGGCAAGCATCATAGTCCACCCCGGACCTTTCATTTTAGCTTTCACTGGCGAGGGAAGGGGATGGCAGGGGTGTTCAGGAACCGTTGTACTTTTTGCTGTTGTTGCATTAGCCAGGTAATTTTAGATACCCCACCTGGCGGAAGGGAGAAGTTAGGTAGATAGTTGATAACAAGGATAAGACCTCAACACGGTTATTCTGGTAATTGTAATCTGAATCTGTGGCGACGATAAAATATCACCTCGTATCGTGTCTGATACGAATTCAAGTTTTTAACAGTGATGATTACATTATTAGATTAAGAAAGGTAGCGGACACATTGTGATTGTGCCATGTCGTCATTGGATATAGTGACTCGTGTATTGAACAATACACTTGTAAGTGGATAGGCAGCATCCGACACGGAAGACTGACAACCGCAAGTATTTATCGTAATCATGTCGGCGGGAGTGTCCAATTTCCCTCAGACTGAACCTGGGAGCCGCAGGACAGGGATGTTTTACCAACCGTGCGGTGTCAAGCTTAATATGTGGGGGCTTATAAAATCTCTATCGTAAACCAGTAAACTGCCGATCATGGAACCGGAGACGCCTTGTCCCTTTAAATTCAATTAACCTAGGTACCTAGGTATGTACATCATTATTGGGTGGGCTAGGAATTGTGACAACTGGAAGCAGTAATGGCTTAAGACTCCAAGCATCTTTCAAAGATTGGGTTGGTGCGGATACTATATACATTTAACTTATATTACCGACTACACAATAATCAGCCATCGGCCTGCAAGTTACCCATATCAGGGTGCGGCGATGCCGCCATTTCAACACGCCTGTATGATAGTAATATCAATTGCACTCATCTCCATCTCAACTTCAATCAGAGCGTTCCCAAGGCTGTTAACGTAACTTATACCCTTTTGGCCAACTTGGAACCCCTGACCCCTGATTATACCCTTACACACCAACAAAAGTATTGAATACAGAAGGGGTTGGCCAAAAGGGTATAAGTTACGTTATAGCTCGTTCGAACAAGCTCAACAGCATTCAAAATCGGAACTTATCATTCAGTTGCCAGATTGCTGCTTTTGAGATTCAGAGGAATGACATTCATGGCTTGAGACGCGATCTTCGCCGAAGAACTGGGAACATACTATGCTATTGTCATTGTAACGGTGGTAGTCAAGACATTTCTCGATCATAGTTACAACAACATCGATACAGATCCATATCATTCATAAACAACACAAGGTGACGCAGTTTTTTCTTTTACTTTGTTTTGTGTGTGTGTGTGTGTGTACACCACATACTCCGAAGCCTCTCAGCCTTTCCCTGCTGTATCTATGAAATTAACACCCTTTGCTTAAAGGCATCGATAGGTTCAAGTTGGCTCGTGTTTAAGAGAGAAAATGGTTTTACAAGTTCTCATATTATGGTATGATCTTACTAAAGGGCCTGACGGGAATAACATTGTTCAGCTCGAGCAGATATCATAGCACCGTCTAATAATAGTCCTTTCTACTGAAAAGTGCTGCCTAATATGACCGATAGATAGGCACTCCACTTATACACACGATCACATGACATAGTATACAATATAGGGAGCCAAATAACTCTTTTTCTTTCCTCCCTTTCACAGAGCATCAGAGCTAATAACACAAAATCACTACGCGGCTTAGGAAATCTTTAAGATCGATCATAAAGATCGTTTTCTTCCCCTTATCTTCGGAAACTAAGTACTTAAATGAGTGACTAGAATAGAAATGAGCGAACTGTCCAAGGCCTTGATAACACCACAAAATGCCCATGCGTGCCAACCAAATAGACGAGCTAATACCGAGAACCACTGCTTTCTGACAAGTGATGGAAAGCAAACCCGGAGTCAAGAAGTGGCATCCTGTTGTATGCTTTCCGGACACACAGCCCCGTCACTAAACCCATCGCTAGACACTTCAAAGGCTGATGTTGGGAGTGTCCCTTCTAGATGCTGCATCTGACCGAGCTGGCAATGTCGCCAAAGTTGAACGCAGGGTCCCCAAGATGAGCAATACCGGGGAAAGTGAAAGTGATGGAGCGGCCCCCACAGTTGGTGTCCCTGTAGAATTTCAACCTTAAGCATGAAGAGCATGGCGCTACGATAGAATGAGTGATGGCTTACTGGAAAAGAGTGCAGGTAGTGCCCTGGTCAGGGCCAGCGGACGAAATGGAATCTTGGAACGGAGCGACAAAATTCACTACAGACATATGATCAGTATGATGCTCATATAGGGAAATGAGTGGGAAACGTACTGCAGCTGCCGGTCTGAACTTCGAAGTTGTTGCACGTCCCGGCGAACCCTCCATCTGTGCAAACGAAGATATGAGTTATGGCCTCGATACCGACGGTGCCAGCCTCTTCGCGTGGAAGAACCCCGGCACTCACAATGCCGACGAGAAAAGCAACGGTGGCGAGATTGAACTGCATTTTCGTGGATCTTTAGAAACGAACGGTTTCGAGAAAGTGTGATGTTCAGGCTGGAGGTTGTTTTGCTGTGATATTCGACTGTGAAACCATCGGAAGGTGAGGATCGTTCGTGCCTTTTATACTGAGAAAGAGCAGTTACGGTTCCGCAATATTGCCGCCATCTCCTGAAATGAGGATTCAACACCTCATGGGACTGCCCACGTTCCATGTGATGAGCCGTCGGTTGAAGCCATCACGAAGTTACCCTTGTGTAAGACACACGAAGCCAGGCAACTAGAACCAAACGGACATCAAGCCATCAAACTCCACCGAAGTAGGCTATTAGTCATATTAAGCCAAGGCAACAGCATAGTGTAAGTTGGTTGGTAATGTGTTTATTCAGGGTATGGTTAGCTATGGTATTGGACTCCATACGCGATCCTATTACGGTTCCAACCGTAAGCGGTAAACGCCAAGGATCACAAACTTGGCAATGTTGTACTTTTCTCATCAATCTCAGCGGTGAATGAGTGTCTCGACTGGTCTACAGGGACCCACCATAACAACTTCCCATCTACAAGTATTACAACATCGGTAAGGCAAAAACGCAAAGAATCCGATTCGAAATTTGCCTCCCCAATCTTCCTTGTTTACGTAGATATTCGGACTTCTTGTTTATTGTTTCTCTGGGTTATTCAACTTCCTTTTTAGAGAAACAACACGTTAAACTGGTGCGCAGACTAACCCGCAACTCACACTCCCCTGATATATAAAATCTTATTCCCGAGGTGTCCTAAAGTGTGACATAGAATAAAGTTGACTTGGCGATAGGAGTCTTACATCATCACCCTATAAGACCACTTTCAAGGCTGCATTAGGTCTACACTGCATAGGCTATCGTCAGCATTTTGACCGTATGGGTCGATTCTATAGAAATCTAGACTCGCGTAACACAAATATAGTATCAAAGCTCATTTGCGAAAGAGTCATACCGTTGCGATGCCTCAATACGCCGTCTATGGAGCATTTGAACGAAACAGCAGCAATAAAACTAAAGAAGTATTTTGAAGGCGGCTTCAATTTGATGTATCATAGGCGCTAAGAGGCTCCGAATATGGTTCTGGGCTTGCTATACTACCTAGTCATGGGTGTTACATACAGATTTCGTAAAAAAAAGATGAAGAATTTTGCCTTCCGCTCGCTGCGGTGAATCGTTGTGCGTTACTTTCGGAGTAGATTAAGATGGTGAAGACCTCGTTAAGAAGTGTAAGAGTTCCATGTATGCAACGGGAATGGTATTAGATACCAGTCAGTAACCTTTACGCGTTGAAGATAGCTGGAAGTGTACATATGCCTTGGTTTTTTTTTTCGCCATTATTTCTGTTGCTTCTATCAAGAGTTAAGTATCAGAGACTGGCTTTAGAGATAGGTGTGAAGGCACCAGGGTCGGCTCACGAGGTTAAAGGATTTAGTTTGGAGATGGTCTTAGGACGGTTGAGATGATGATTTATGCACGGGAACTTGAAAGTAGACTGACCAATGGATGTGTATGATATGGGAGAGTAGTCAACGGAATATTTCATACCCTTGGCGGAACAAGATCGCCAGTGAATAAGCAAGCCCTCGACAGAAGGTTCTGACGGAAAAATCAAAATAGAATGAAAAATACGGGAAAAGCGAAATGAATGTATTACTAGCATGTCACGAACCCCTTTAAGTTTAACAAGAGACTAGAAATTGCTGTTTCAAGATCTAAAAGAGACCTAAAATGCGCTAACATATCTACACCTGAATCTCCGTTGTGGCACACTGTCTGAAGAATAAAATGAGGAGCATGTGAACACATGAAAGATGAGGTGGAAAGGTCAGAAGGGATATTGGTCGGCCGAGATAAATAAATGAAGGTTTTCATTTCTTCTGCTGAGATAATTATACTTCGCCGGGGGGCAAGTGGGAACATATAGTCATATTCTGCCCTAACGGCTGACGCCAGCTCGTTACCCGCATGTGAACGTTGCTGAGCTGAAATGGAGTGGTGTAGAGCGATGTGCGTTGGTCTATAACTCTACGCACGGGGCCATAACTCAGATGATGGCCACGCATTGGTCTTTCAGGACCGGCTTCCAAAATACTGGCGAATCCCAAAAATGACATAGTCCTACACGGCGAAAAAAACGTGCCTTGGGCTCGACCCTCTCTACTTGCCTCACGGGCGTAAGACATAAACACACGACAGACTTAGGTCTTCCTCCAATGAAAGCGGGATATCCAAATTTAGGAGGCGGCTTCTTGCCGATGCGGCCAATAACCACGCAATAAATATCGCTCTCGGCACCCTCCCAACCGCCAGCCTCCTTTGATTCAGGTGACGCCGCTCTGAGGTCACGGAACCCTTCGACAACCATCAGCTCTTCTTTCAAAGTTTTCGATGACTTAGTTTTCCAATCCTCGCTATTTCCAAAGGTATAAGTCATGAAAGGGTTAAGTAGCTGGTTTTCGTAACGCCAGAACTTGAAACCTGTCGAGAACTTCCTGACGCTGCTTGTCAGAGTGATGCTGCCTGTTGCATGATTCTGAGACTGTCCGGAGAGTTGAACGTCTAACGTTGCGTCTGATGGCTCCCACGCCATGTCTGAGAAATCTATCGGATAAGAAATTCTGCCGTCGATGGAAGCCCATGTCCAGGATGGATAGTTTTGGTTCCTTGAACGTCCACCTGGTTTGGAGGCAACCCAGAGGAGACTAGGGAGGAAATACGACTTCTTCCATAACCCCAAGACAAATTCGTCCTGAATCGTTTTCGCCATCATCTCGCTCAGCGCGAGGAAAGCAGGGACCTTATCTGTCGTTTTGGTCAACGCTCGGGAGGAGTATTCGGATACAATCTTCTGCCATTCAAGGTAGGTAAGTTTCTCGGGGTCGACTTGTTGATCGTCTTCGACATCTTCAATCTCTTCTAAGTCTGAACTTTCACCCTCAACACTTCCCAAATCGGATTCTCCATCTTCGTCTGCTAACGCATCTTGATCTGAACCCTCATCCTGGCCTAAGGCCTCTGTCTCGGCAGTTTCCTCGGTGGGTGACTCGGGTTCGTCATCTGACTCATGGTTGCCGAAAGACTCATCTTCTGGCCAATGCCGATAAGATAAATCACCCTCTTGCGTGCGACCTTGCACGACGCGCTTTCGATGGCGCACATTCATGAAGTCTGTGCAACTGCTGTTATATGGATGCGTGTCGCCCTCGGGGTCGGACTCGGAGCCATGAGAGCATAGACACTCCCAAAACAAAATTCCTGGGCCCCAGTGCAGGATCCTAGTGCTCAACAGTTGTTCTTGCAGGGTCCAGGCGCGGGTGTTGACTGGGCCTGGTGTGAGGAGTTCCTTTTCTCCGTGGACTGGAAGGACATAAAATCCAGTCTTATGTGCTGGGCGCTCTTCTTGGTACTTCTTGGGGACGCGAAGAGGAACCTGGACGGGGCTGGTGAGACGGTTTTGACGTGGACGGAACAGTCCCCCTTGGGTGTCGTCCGAGTCATGAGCTGACAGGGTTATTGTGGCATTAGCGTAAATCGCTCTCATCTTCGCTGCTTCCCTTTCCCAGTCATTCATGTCGTCTTGGACGATGCATACAGAATCAACCCAGAGGAAGCGAAATCCTAATTGTCTTGCGGCAAGAACAGCATCACGGAGGGTCAATGGGAGTGAGGAGAGTGGGATTGCTTTCGTAAGATCTCGTAGCGACTCCTTTGTCGTAGTGAGGTTGTCACTGTGGCCCCAACAGTATGACAGAGCAAGATACGGAGCACGTTCGCCATTACTTACGTGGAGATGGGGCTCGGTTCTTTCATTTCCAACATCTATGACCCGCAAAGGTAGCATGGGGTTGGCTTCCTTTCCCTCACTACAAGCCGAGTGATGAGTTTGACAGTTTTCAAGCCAAGCCCGAGCAGTTTTGAATGCTCGAGGCGATGCTGTTCCGAGGTCAGCATGATCTGAGTATCGTTGGTGGTCTATCATGAAAGAATCTATCAAAAGTTAGAGATTAAAGATATTACAATATAAGTAATAGAACGCACCGGAAAGATTGTAGACCTCCAAGGTCTCGCGCTGGTTCTCGCAGTGTACGGTGATACTAATCCCATGAATCGAGAACCGGCTTGTGAGAATGACTTCAGATGAAATCGCCATCTGTTGAAATTTTCGGCCTGGATGAGCCCATCTGCCACTCTTATGAGCCAGAGCGTCTTCAAAGACGGCGCACAGACAGCATCCTTCTCTGGCTGATCTAGCGAGTGAATTTCGGTTTGGGTATAGTGTAAATGGCACGGGTTTCCCTGGTGATAATTCTCTTAGGAGCTTGACACATTGTGTACATTTAGGTGCTCCTGGAATATTCTCCGGATTGGGCTTCCCTGCTATTTCGGATAGCACAGAAAAAAACTTTTCAAGAATGATATTGCAGTCCAGTGTTGAAACTGTGAATTGTTTCTCGAGGACATCTAGAAACTCCGGGTGGCTGATGACGTAGAGATAAACTGGCCGGCAGGCAGAAGGAGGAAACATATTAGTATCTACCACTAACATTTCCGCCATCTCTCGCTGGCTCTCGGGAGAAATTTCATGACTATGGATAGCATTTTCCGAGAACTGAGCACCATTTTTATAGAAGAAACTGATCATTGACTCGTTTCTCTCAAGAAAAGCAAGGTCGAGAATGGTCCATCCGTCCGGTGATATTCGGGTAAGGTCTGCCCCCCTTTCGACTAGAAGCTCCGCTGCCTCAAGGTTCCATGTCCTGATAGCCTCATGTAAGGGCAATATTCCAGCGATACCCGAGCGACGCATGTCCTCGTCTTCGAACGATCGCTCCTCACTCGTCACATTGAGATCCGCACCCTTGTCAATGAGAAACTTGACCGCCTCGGAATCAGACCTGGATATGGCTTCGTGTAAAGGGGTCCTCCCGAGTGCATTGCGCAAATCAATTTGAGCGCCATGTTCCAACAATAGAGCTGCGCTATCGAACTGTTTTTTATGCAGACTCATGTGAAGTGGCGTGTTGTAGTTCGCCCAACTCCTCTCGATATCGAAAGTGTGAACAACACATCCACCAGTATGGCGCTTACCGTCAATGTCGACTTGCTTCCACTGGGCATTAGGATCTAAGCCTTCGTCAAGCGCCCTTCTCACATCTTCGGCGTTGAAATCGTTAAAATCCGAACGTGCAATCTGGTTATTGGCCATGGTAAACATCAATTGGCGCGGGCACCAGCTATAGCCCAATCTCACTGGACGACTTGCGCGTGACCTTGCATACGGTTTTATTTGGTGCGCTAGATGAGAATGTCGCTGTTATCTATTCTATAATGTCAGTGTCGGCCCAGTCGTATCCACCCAGTAGTCGTATCAACTTTTACACCAAGCCTCACCAAAATTCAAAATACAATAATTAATTAAAAAAA
>MU376008.1:0-95468 GCA_022495235.1 Xylaria curta | reverse complement strand
AAAAAATAATATATTTAAAATATAATTATAATATAAAATAAAAAACTAAAAAATTAATAAAAATAATAAATAATATATATTTAATAATTTTATAATTTAAATTAATATATTTATTTTAAAATAATAATTATTAAATAAATTAATAAAATTAAAAAAATATAAATTTTTTTTATTAATTATTAAAAAAAATATTATAATTATATAAAATATTAATTTTATAAATAAACTAAGCTTATAATTTTTATAAAATAATTTAATAATATAAAATTAAATTAATATTTATATAAATAAGCTTATTAAAACAAATAAAATAATTATATTATTATTTTATTTTTTTTATTTTAAAATTTTTATAGCTTAAATATTTATATATATAAACATATAAAGTAATTTTAAACGTTTATATTTATAAAGTTTTATTAAATATATTAACAAACTTATTTATTGTAAGCTTTTTAACATGGCTGGCTTGTTTATATTTTAACATACTTTTTAGCCAAGCTAAAAAGCGCACTTATAAGTGGGGCGCTCTGTCACACATATAATTAAGAATCGATTTCTTAAGACAAATGATTTGGTAGACTTGATGACGTCATAGTCAACTTATTTATTCACAGTATTTCTTCAGATCAGAAACTTCCAGATGTCATGTTATTAAACCGCTGTTACTAGAGATATTCTTCTATACTCAAGACGATGTATTTTAGAGTCAATGTGTCTTTCGCGATGATGTTTTCATTCTATTTCACCGACGGTTGTATCGACGACAACTTAGTACATGGCTTAATAATACCCATTTTGGAACATTAAAATGATACTTTTCATTAATTCAGAGATGAAATACAGTCACCTGCTAACTCCCATTCTCATCAGATGAGGATCGGATCTCCGGGACCCCACGGCATCTTTCCGCTCGCTGTACCCCACACTTCGCGCTCATTGGCATAAGACATCTTCCACGTTCAATGCTTTAAAGTTCATATTACTTCAAAAGCCGCACCCTCGTCTCATTTGAGGGTATTGGTCACGAATTTGACAGCACTAGCACCATGTCACTATCACTGGAACTCGATACGCTTCAGCGTTGTTATGAAAAACAAAGAGACGGCACGTTGAATCTCGAGATGCGGAAGGCCCTTCATCAATACGCCGCGGACAAGGGACTAAAATCAGAGGTAATCCTTGTAATTATGTTGCCTGGGCCAATCGCTGACCTGGAGTAGCAAGACTGTGTGGGTAATGTGTATCTGAGCAGACCTCAGAGGGATTGCACTCTTGCGAACATAGCAATTGCCTTTCCTGTAGATGCACACGGCTCCATGGACGCGATCTTAGCTTTTGAACGGTTGAGCCAAGAAGATGTTCTTTGCGGCGTCACGCTGATGGGGTTCACTTCTACACATGGAGAGCACGACGGGCTGGAATTATGGGAGAACGCGACCACTATTTATGGAAGACCAACGGCACTCTCTGGAACACTTTTTTTCGACCAATTGTCCAAATTTGCTAGTCCAACGACGTTCGCGTTCTCCGCGATATTTCTGGTTTCTGAGTCGACCCAAGCGCCTTTGTCGTTGTTTGGTAGTTCGATCCTGATAGCGCAGGCTCAAAAGCTCGTTGAAGACAGAGAAGGCTTGAAAGTTGGCACGCAAGAGTTTCGTAGAGCGCCTCGCCTCAAGATAGAAGGACTAGGTGCGGAAGAGGTCACACGGAAGATCGTTTGTGCGTATAGCGAGTATGTGGTAGCACTGTTCGATAATTTTGATTAGCGAGCAAACGTTTTGTTCAGGAATTTGGTCTGGTAGAAGCTTAACATGCTCAATGGCAGCGGAAAGGGGTAAGCACTAGGGAAAATTGGCATAGCCTAGGGTTCGCGACAACTTCTTGTAGAGCCATTTCCTCTTCTGCGCGCAGTCAGCTTTTGAAGCTTCATTCTCAATGTTACAAATTCATCAACTACCTTGGGATCTTGTGAAATATCAATCTCATCATTACTTGGGAGCACCTGACGTCATGCGCATACGTAGTGTAGGCCGATACGAACTCTTGCAACTATGGACACATGCCACTTAACTATCCCAGAGGATAGAATAAACTACAAGTGTGTTTACCTATGTGAGAATTAGCTCCTCAAGTCCGGGTTGGGGTTTAGCTCGCAGAGTGTTGCATAACTCCGCATCCCGGCATCTTGCCGAATCCAACATAGCCCACTCGTAGACCGGGCATAACTCCAACCACTACTATTTATAAGGTATAATTCGATCGTCGCAGTCATGAGACCCTAAAGCCGCTCTACTATAGAGAATCGGATCCAACAGTCAAGATGGCGTCTAAACTTAGCTTTTCCGGGACCATTGCAGGCCCAAATAGACTTTTATATGTTGAGAGGGAGGGAAACCCGACAGGCCCAACCATTCTATTCGTTCATGGGTTAGGAGGTACCACCAACGCCTACCAGACACTCGTTCCTAGCCTGCAAGAATTCGATCTAATTCGGTTCGATTGGAGTGGCCATGGCCGCAGCACTGTTCCAGAATCTACGAGCATTGAATCGTACGTTGAGGACTGTGAAGGTATGCGTGATCTTGAGGTCCAGGGATGTTTTGAACTTAGTATCTTACGAATATCATAGCTGTGATCTCACATTTTCGGCTCGAGCAAGTTGTTGTCGTGGGGCATTCTTTAGGAGGTCTCATCTCCCTTCATCTGGCAGCGAAGGTACCGCACGCCGTGAAAGCCATGGTCTTGTTTGGGCCTGTCTGTCCTCCGCCCGCAGCTGGCCAAACTGCCTTAGCCGGGCGCGCTGCGGCAGTTAGGAAAGTCGGAATGGCAGCTGTTGCAGATACAGTCATTTCCAATGCATTCGCCTCCGAATCCTTGGCAAATCGACTGGGAGAGGTCGCGCTAGCAAGAGAAATGTTGACTCGGCAGGATCCGCAAGGTTATGCCTTAGCCGTGGAGGCTCTAATCAACAGTACACTTCCCGAACTGAATTGCATTAGTGCACCCACGAAGCTTGTATCAGGCGTGGAGGATAAGGTTTCGACAATGGAAAATGGCAAGTCTCTTGTCACTTCTATGGGAGAGCACGCAGAACATATCTCGTTGCCTGGTGTTGGCCATTGGTACATGTTGGAAGCGCCCGCTAGGTGTGTTGAAATCATAAAGAGTTTAGCTACGTAGTTTATCGTTTCCTATTCGTGGGCTATCGCATGAATAGTGAACATTAATACAAGATAAGATATCTTGCCAATAAAGAAGTCCTCATGCAATTAGGGAACAAATCAGCAAGTGATGAGGACCGGTCTACTAACTTAGACTACTTATCATAGCCAAGACTTCAATAGAACAGCCAGACATCTATTCGTCATATAGGCCTAGTAGTTTCGCTCAGATCTCTATGACTTATCTAGATCAATGCTCTAAATCTTCCGGTGCCTCAAGTTTTACAAGACCTTTTCTCTTCAGTTCATTGATTATGTCTAGTAATAGTCTTCCCTTATTCCTTTCTCACGTTACTCGCACAAAAGTTTAACTTTGTCACATAATATTCGAGGCACTATTGGGACTCGGGTACGCGGTTATGCAGCCCGAGGAAACTGAACTTCCTTAATTTGTATCATGAAGAGTTTGATATATAGCAGAGCTTTAACCTCGTCATGTCATACAGTATTGAAAAGTTTAGAAAATGTATCCTAGATTGTAAGAATGTATAGATGGTTATCGTAGATGTCTTTGCAAAAGATTTGGCTGAGCTAGTTTCTATATCGTTTTCTCTATTTCGCTCTCGCCCTCCAAGTGTATGTCTATGTGCATATGTCCGCACTAAAGAGCACTAGAGCTATTGCACTCTGATTTTAGAACACTGAAGTCTTCACCTTTGAACGGACGCAGTCCAGCCGTCACACGCATTCCTGCGGCGCATGCACTCCAGTCAAGCGACTTTCCTCCAAGAGCCATCGCAGTAGTCAAATGGTTCCAAGCTTGATCAATGATGGGAGTTGATGTCGATGTCTCCGCTCCAAGACGACGGATAAATCCAGCATCCTTCATCCCACCAGGGATAGTAAAACCACTTGTGCCCGAGAATGCACCATCGCGGATCTTCTTGCCATAATTCAGCCAGGCTGGCGCTGGAAACCATGTTTCTAATAGAGTCGATTAGCAGAGTTGGAACAAGATTAAAAAGATTATTAAGTTTGCCGTACCAATAAAATCATAGAAACGATTCACGTCAAACCCTGTCTTCTCAGCCAATGTGAAACTTTCGGATAGCAACTCAATAGTGCCGAGTATGCAATTGTTCCCGAGAATCTTGAGGAGAGCCCCTTGTGAAGCGTCTTCGCCGCAGTCTATCACGGCTCTTCCGATGACTGGCACTATATATTCTCTCAACACGTTGCGGGCTTCCTCTGGACCAGTCAGTGCAACAAGGAGGGAGGCATTTTTCGCTGCAACGGGCGGGCCGAAAACGGGACATGAGCAGAAAAGCACCCCAGAACGTGCGGCTTTTTCTTGTAGTGCTCTTGAAGTCGTAGGGAACAAGGTCGAGTGATCGACGACCATAATGCCTTGTTTCTGCACGGCGAGAATCTCGTCAACAATGGCGTGTGCCACATCATCGTTGGCGAGGCACATATGAATAACATCGCAAGCCTGAACAAGAGACTGGATCGAGATAGCTACCTCGCAGTAGCAATCTTCTGCCAATTGTTTACTTTTGATACTTGATCGATTCCATATTTGCAGTCGAGGGTATGCCTTTTCTTGGGAGTATATCGACAAGTTATGAGCCATCTGCGAGCCCATATTCCCCAGACCGATGAACCCGAAAGAGCGTGCTGGTGCTGACATTTTGATGAACTGTTGACATGGAAGGTCAGAGGCTCGTGTTGCTGTCGTTATGGTAAATGAAGTTGATTGATCGCAGAGGCCAAAAATGTAAAGGAGCTAATAAATCGATTCACATGCCGTTGTGTTACGGTTAGATGGGAAATAACTCGGGATTATAAATTGTTTTGGTATTTCGGGATGGATTCCGACCTTATGTAAGTGGGATTATATCGTGACGGCATCTTTCCGATTGTTAACCGCCACCCGTAAGCAAACCCCCTCCATAGCTTCCGTCATAATACAAGCATTCGCATATCTTATAAGCAGAACTTCGCTCTAATTTCCAGGAAACAACTAAATAGGTCACTATCTTATCAATTGCACTACGCATCTCATCTCATCTTTATAGCATAATTCTCATCACACGACATGGCAGCCATTGCAACTAGGTACAATGCTAATGGGGGCGCCCTCGGTCATGGGCTCGATGGTTATGGTATTGCTGACGTAAAGGCTTTACCTCACTATAAGCCAACTCCAGCCGATATTAGCATCAGCAACCGTACTCCGAGTGACAAAAAGAAGATATTGTTCAAGAATGTCAACATCTTTGACTCTACGGGAGCAGATATTTATCCTGGAGACGTGCTAATTGAAGACGAGCATATCCAAAAAGTTGGAAGATTCGAGTTCAGCCCTGATGATGATACACTGGTCATTGATGGACACGGCAAGAAAACCTTGAGTAAGCAATCCTGGAACAAATCATTCCTTGTTTTAGCACCTTTTCGAGCACGAAAACTGCTTTTTAAGAGAGGGGAGGTGTCCAGATTATTGAAACCATCATGGATCGTGCTAAAAATGGCGATAACTGACTTCGAGTATTGCAGTGAGTGGTTTGATTGATTCCCACACGCACCTGAGTTGGAATAACTCTCCGACTCTTGACGGACTTACAAGTTTGCCCATCGAGGAACACGTCTTGCACACTGCTAAGTCTGCCAGAACCTACCTTGATTGTGGGTACACAATGTGTTTCGGGGCTGCCAGTGCTCAGCCACGACTTGACCTGGTGATCAAGCAAGCCATCAAATCTGGCATGATACCAGGGCCACGAACTCTAGCCAGCTGCCAGGAGATCACCACTACTGGTGGTGCCATTATTCCGAGCATTTCGAAGTTTGCAGACGGCGAGGACGCGATGCGCAGAGTAGTCCGCGAATTTGTTTCCTTGGGAATCGACAACATCAAGTTGAGCATGACGGGCGATTACGTTCACGAGACCATGGGTGCAGATGAAACATACTATACCCTGAAAGAGACAAGGGCGGCAGTTGACGAGGCTCATAACCGAGGAAAGCGTGTATGTGCTCATGCTCGGTCTGCAGCGTCTGTTCGCCTCTGCGCCTTGACAGGGGTAGATGTCATATATCACGCTTCCTTTACAGATGCCGAAACTATGGACATGCTAGAGGAGTTGAAGGATCGTAGTAAGTACCATGTATTCTATCCTGTCTTCAACTAGGTGTGGATTACTCTCTTCTATTTTTACTTTCTTAGAACTCCCGGACCCCGATCGCCAATCGAAAAGAAACGACTACTAACTATTGATATCAAAGTCTTTGTTTCCCCCGCGATTAACTTCCCTGTGGAAAGCTGCAATGGTGCGGCAACTCCGTACGGCCTTACACCAGAAATGGCAGCCAAAAAGGGCCTGGTGAGAGAGGTCGAAGCAGCATGCGAGGCCATGAAAGAAATGCATAAGCGAGGCATTCGAGTATTACCTGGAGGCGACTACGGATTTGCGTGGGCGCCTCATGGTACCTACGCAAAGGATTTGGTCCATTTTGTTAATCTGTTTGGCTATACCCCCAAAGAGAGCCTTCTTGCTGCTACTGCTCTGGGTGGTGAGATGATGGGCTATCCTCACCTCCTCGGCAAGGTGCAGCCAGGTTACTATGCCGATGTCATCCTTGTTGATGGAAATCCTCTGGAGGAGATGGATCTCTTTCAAGATACTTCCAGATTACATGCCATTGTGATTAACGGCCATGTCCATAAGAATGTAACGACGGGCTAGAATAGGCGGGTGATGTCGGTCATCTTTAGCTAGCTCTAGGTAGCGATAAAGAGCTAATGTTCGAAGTCGGATTTTTCTTCTGAACAGCATGGGGCTGTAGACCGCGTCATCAAAGTCGATCCGATCGTAAGAAGTTGAAAGCTCAGGCAGAGAATCAACAACAATTGTGCTATTGATATTGTACATAGGGAGAGTAGAGTAGAGGCCTCATTGTACATTGCATTAATACTGCTGGCTACGAATTTTAAAGCAGGTCATCCGATGTCGCCCACTGTAAAGCTTGGCAAGGAATATGAGTTCGTAATTGAATTTATATATGATCAGGTCTGTTGGTCCCTAAGATCCCAATCCGGTGCGAGCACCCAGCAACTCGTAAAAGAGAACCAAATCCCAAATCCGTGAAGCGCCGGGCTACATCACATGTTGGCATGCGATGTGCGGTGCTGTGATTGTGAAACGTTGCAGTATCAATACTACCCAGTATTTCGGCATTGGAGTCTGGGGTGATAAGCCATGGCGCCTGCTTACAGGCCGATAGGCCAATTGAAGTCATTGCTTTATCTTGGGCTGGATCCTGCAACAACGACGAAATAGCAAACCCAATTAAATTTATATGAACCTCTGCTCACTAGGTACATCTTTAACTTCTTGACAGTAAACCATATATATGTTTTGTTAGGAACGGGACTTTAATAGAGGGCGAGTTCCTGGATGATGTCAGCCCCCTCTTTTTAGTCTTTCTCTTATCTAATAGCCTACCAGGGACCTAAGTAATATATATTAGGTACTTCCTTCTCAAGAGAACCTCGGCAGCGTGCACAACTCCCAGGCAGGTTGACCATTTCCCCTGCTGGTTGGTTATCTATTTAATCTATGGGCAGAGTAAATGAGCCCATACTGCACCCCCATTACCCCAATCATGACAGGCCTAGCACCCTGAGTCTCTGGCCACAACAAGCACTGGTGTTGTACTAATGCTACGTACGCTTCGACATTCTGCGCCCGTCGGTCAGAGTTTGAGTCGAACCGAACCAGACAAAGAACACCGGTGTCCGCATGCTACCACATCCATTCAACAATGGCCGCCGGGGAGCGTTCTAGGTCGGCCGCGTCCATCGGGGCGTCCTCGCCCACCGCGATCGGAACGACGACATCGTCGCAGTCGGGGCTAGGGCTACAGGGGCAACCCGTCTTGTCAAATGCACAGGGTGGTGCAAGTCCCAGGGGCTCCATTTTCAGACAGCAGTCGAGGGAAGAAAGGCTCAATGAGATTCTCGAGGTTCGTCTTCCTGTGATATCTATTGCAAAGTGAGCCAAGCTGCTGCTATAAGCCTTGGGATCTTTGGGAGCTCTGGGCCCCGCCGCCGCGATCCACATCCCTTGCGTGATTCTGGAGACAAAAGCAATCATCACTAGTGTGCATTAAAGTCGCGGTCTAGAAGGCCGGGAGAACTTGACATGTTAACGGGACTGCTTTTAGGTTGGAAGACAACGTGCCGATTCTATGAGCTTGCAAGGCAATTCTCTCAGACGAAGTTCCATTATGCCATCCGAACGCGTGTTTCCATCACCTGACCATGTCGACGAACCCGACGAAAGCACAAGCCTCGCTACAGCTGGGGACACCATGAACTACCAGGGCACACAGACGACGACGAATCTTCGGAGCCGCCAGCCACCCCTGGCACCCGGCATGGACCCTGCGGGTCGAAACCAAAATAGAAGCGTATCCCAGGGTGTGGAAGAGAAGAAGCATTGGCTGTGGAGCTACTTTGATGGCATATGGTCAATTGAATTAGAGAACAAGGGCAGCGTGGCGAGAGATCATTTGGCCTTGGGTATGTTGGACGTACTCTCCTGTCCGCTTGCTCACGCTCTCTCTCTGGTTCGTAACGCTGATGCAGACCGTGTACACAGAACGAACGTTTCTTGCCTGGCTACGAACATCCCTCGCGTTTGCCTCGATCGGCGTAGCCATCACCCAGCTGTTTCGCCTCAACTCTTCTCTCGCCAACGAACAAGCCGAGCACCATTTCCGACGCCTGGGACGCCCACTTGGGGCAACCTTTATTGGGATATCGATATTGGTACTGCTGTTAGGATACCAGCGGTTCTACCAACCCCAGCAATGGTTACTAAAAGGAAAATTCCCGGCATCTAGAGGACCGATCATCTTAATGTCTCTTGTATCGTTTGGCCTCATGGTCGTTAGTCTGATTGTGGTTTTAATTGTTCAACCACCGGCGACTAATTGACTATCGGCACCATATAGCAACATAGCCAAGACTCGGCTGGCAATAATTCGAATAAAGTGAAGCTCGTTATAGCGATGCAGATGCCAGGTACCGTGCGATATGTCTATTTAGGTGTGTCATTTGCGTTTTATATACAATCTGACGCTGTACTACTATATTGCCTAATGCTGGTCCAGTGTACATACTTACATACTGGGTCCTGACGTAGTTGGTAGCTACAATTAGCTACTTGAATAGTGGACCATCATTCGCTACGGCGCCCGAGCTGCACCACTCACCAATCAAGCCCCAAACAGCTCTTCAGCACAATTAAATATGGTGCCTGATTCTATGATTATGTCCCGTGATTTTAGTTGACATATTATAGCCGTGAGGTGAGAGAGAGACAGCAAAAGACAGCCTCGATAGAATGTCGCTCCTCACGCGATCGGTGGATATCCCCGCATTCGCGACCACGCAGCTCGCCTTACTAGATGCAGAGCTCCAGAGCGAGTTGCAGGAAACGAGTGGGCTCATTTGCAACACCAGTCCCTCATCGCTACAGCGCGCAGGCCTCGCTATCACCAACTTAGTCGTCTCTTCGCAGCGCACCGGCTTGGGTGGAAGAACAGTCCTCGAACTGAGTCCGGATAGCGCGACAGCTAGTGCTAGCGGCGAGCTGCCTGAGAATGGCATCCGGACCGGAGATATCGTCTTGGTATCAGAGCAACCGGCCGGTACTGCCAAGAAGCGAGAGATCAAGGACCTGGAAAAGAAAGGCGCGCGGGGAGTGGTTACGAAAATAAAGAAGGATGTCGTTGCTATCGCGGTCGACGAGGATAAGGAAGATGCATTAGCACTATCTGGACGCGTCTGGCTCGTCAAGCTCGCCGACGATGTCACTTATCGCCGCATGAACTTGACCATGGAAAAGCTGCAGAAGATGACGGAGCCCGAATATACAAGCTTCATGCGAGTGCTCTTCGGCCTGAGCGGCTCGTCACCTGTACCTCGCAATCTCACTACGGATCCGGAGTTTGGCAATATCGAGTGGCTGGATCCGACGCTGAACGATTCACAGAAGGATGCGATTAGATTTGCTCTTGCGTCACGCGAAGTCGCTTTGATCCATGGGCCACCGGGGACCGGCAAGACTCATACTCTCATTGAACTGATTTTACAGATGGTGAAGCGAGATTTGCGAGTCCTTGTCTGTGGCCCGTCAAACATATCTGTTGACAATATTGTTGAGCGCCTGTCCCCACACAAGATACCCATTCTCCGGCTCGGCCATCCTGCTCGGTTGCTCCCTTCAGTTCTCGACCACTCACTCGATGTCCTCACACAGACCTCAGAAGCTGGTATAATTGTCCGTGACGTGCGCTCTGAAATGGATGCGAAACAAGCATCGATTAAGAAAACAAAAAGCGGTAAGGAACGTAAGGCCATCTACGGTGACTTAAAAGAGCTACGGAAGGAGTACAGAGACAGGGAACGGAGATGCGTCGACACGCTGATCAAAGGGAGTAAGGTCGTTCTGGCTACTTTGCATGGTGCTGGCGGATACCAGCTCAAAAACGAGGAGTTTGACGTCATTATTATCGACGAAGCAAGTCAGGCGCTCGAAGCGCAATGTTGGGTTCCTCTGCTTGCGGCTAAGAAGGCAGTCTGTGCGGGTGACCACCTCCAACTACCGCCCACTGTGAAATCAACGAATTCGAAAATTAAATTGAAACCCAAGGAGGGGGAGAACATTATCAAGGGCGTGACCCTTGAAACAACGCTCTTTGATAGGCTATTGTCGCTGCATGGCTCATCTATTAAACGAATGCTTACCACGCAGTATCGGATGCATGAGACCATCATGCGATTTCCATCCGACCAGTTGTACGAATCCAAGTTGATAGCCGCGGAAGCCGTCAAGGGCCGCTTGCTCAAAGATCTGCCTTATGCAGTGGAGGACACGGAAGACACCAATGAGCCCGTAATTTTCATCGACACGCAAGGCGGCGACTATCCCGAGAAGAACGAGGAGGAGGACACGGGGAAGAAGGGCAGCATCAGATCGCTTTACGGGGAGAGCAAGAGCAATGAGATGGAGGCCGCGCTGGTGCGACAGCACGTCGGGAAGTTGGTCAATGCCGGTGTACAACCCGAGGACATTGCAGTTGTCACGCCTTATAATGCACAGGTGAGTGATGCCGGCCATTTTCTTGGTCGTCACTGCACTGGGTGCTGTCCTCGCGTAAAAATGTGCATGATTGATCATAAATAAGCCGGCATTGACGTGGCCCCCCATGGGATATATAGCTCGGACTCTTAGCCCCACTCAAGGACGCCTTTCCCGGCATCGAGCTCGGGTCAGTCGACGGGTTCCAGGGCCGGGAAAAAGAAGCTGTCATCGTCAGCTTGGTTCGGAGCAATACCGATGGCGAGGTCGGGTTCCTGAGCGAGAAGCGCCGATTGAACGGTAAGTTTCGACCGACCCTGCTACATTTACTACTTACAGAAGCGGGCGGCTTCTTGATTACAACGGCGAAGAAGGGCAAGTAAACTAATAACCAATGATAGTTGCCATGACGCGACCAAAGCGTTCGCTAGTTGTGGTGGGCGACTCGGAGACTGTGAAGAGGTAAGTAAGCAAAGCAAAGCCACTTGTCATCCTCTCGCTGGTTCCCTCCCCTCGTTTCGCGGTCTCCATTGTCTCTTTTTCATGCCCGTGCGCGCCTGGGAAGCAAGTTTTCTAACTAACGACCCTTTTTTCTCCGAGATAATAGAGGAAGCAAGTTCCTGAGCAGCTGGATGGACTGGCTCGAGAATAATGCGGATCTCCGCTATGTTGATGCGTCGTCCATCGAAGCGGCATAGCATAGCATAGCATAGTTGGTTCAGCTGGTAGGGCGGGGCTTCGACCGGGCAAGTTCTGGCTGGCTGGCTGGCTGGCGCCAACTTTCATGCGTAGACGAGCCGGAATCATGCCTGCGCGAGAGTATAGCTGTCGATCTCGCGTAGCCTTCCCTATTGAAGCTTTCATCATCACCAATCCACCGGTTTTACTTAGCTGGCACCAGGGGACCGACCCCTCGGTCAAGATCAAACCTTGTCAATAATTGAAACTTAAGACTGTCTCCGAATTCTGCCCTACATACAGTACATCGTGAATGGGTTACCTAATTAGCTAGGTTAGCTAGCGTTCTGCAGGGGTCGATGCGCGGATCAGACGATGATGCTATCGCGTCTCCATTGGCCGTTTCAGATTTTTATGTCGTGGATTCTTACTTACTTATGTCGTGGGGCCGTACATTGTGGGACGTATGTTATTTCCAGTACCTACATACATATCATGATTGAATTATTATTTTCTGCTTTGCGTGTGAGTCAATGTCGAAGTGTAGGTAGGTATACTATGATGCGCCAAGAAATGAATTTGGTCTACTATGTGCATTGGTTTAACCTATCGTGAGTTATGTTTTGGACGACTTACAGGTAACAAATCTTGTTTGTCGTCCATCTTACCTGGTCCTAGTTGTAGTTAGTTAGAACCCAGGTGCACCCTTTTTCGCAAGAAGCGTGGGAAATCCTCCGAACACGTGTTGCGACGTTAGAACAGGATCTTTGACAGCCTACCTTGTATTACACCCGCTCTGGTATCCATAGCCGTACATAGATAGTAAAGTATTTACATACATGAATCTGCTGGCGAGCTATGGTAGGTAGATTCTTGCTCGTATGGGATAATTTTTTGTTGTTCTTACATACCTACTTACCTGTATATATAAGCATGCATATACTTACATATGCAGCGCCGCTGCTCGTCGACTCGCACGCAACATCCGATAGACTAGTAAATCAGTTGCTCTGCTCTGCACCCCCGTTTTGGCTTCAGGTAGACGCGGGCGAGTCGAAACCCGGTTTAGTTGGTTTTGGCCTCTGCAGCTCGCTTGGCGGGGCACAGCACACGCGCGCGGGGCAAGCCAAAGCGGAAATGTCGGCGAATCAACCCGCAGCGAGATTAGCCAAGCGGGCTTCTTCGCTTCTTCCCCCACAGGATGGAAGGAGTTAGGTAGTTAGTATACGAGTAGGTAGGTATGTAGGTAGTAGCTCGCGAGATAAACTCCCCGAGGCGAACCTCGTCTAGTTAGAACCCAAGCACTTGGTCGCATCATTGTGGGAAATTCCGTGCGTGACTTGAGACTTGACTGATTCCACCGTTTTTGACAAGTAGGTAAGTAGGCATTGTCCTGGTTTGTGACCAGAAAGCCCCCAACCCAAGGACTTTTAAGGGGGTGGGGTGGTATTTTTAAACACAACACACATTCCGGATTGTGACGCTTTCAGAGTTACATGCTTTTTGGCGGGCGCGGACGAGGCGGAGATTGAGATTGAGGGGATGCATATGGTCCTCAACAGGGGAGGTCGTTCTGTCAATGGGAGATCTCAAGGGTACATACTTACATACCTGGCATTACGAGGGGTGCCCTTGTTTAATAATACGGCAAGTTGAGGGCTAATACAAGCCGCGCCTCTTCAAGATGGGTCCCATATCACGCTCTTTTGCAAAGTGAGCGATTTCGTTCTTCCCAGGAGCCTACTATTCGGGTACCTACCTAAGCCATGTCTGACGCAGACATGGAATGCCTATTCGGTTTGATTAAGCCGAGAATATCCCTAACGAGAGGAGAAAGTAGGTAACCTAGAGGGATTCTACCACCACATACCGAACACCGCGTGAAATATTGGCGCAGGAGAAACCGGTTGGTTGGCATGGATTGGGACGATAGAGGTGCTGTAACCCAAGGGATAGACAACATGGGAGCTCAGTGGCTCGCCTTGGGAAGGCTTTTTCGGTGACAGCCAGGCAGATGAGTGAGTGTGCCAGGAGCTTGCACAGCGCAGGATTCGATGCACGCAGAGATATAAATTGGGCACAGAATGTAACCGCTGCAGCGCTTACCGTATAGGCATTTCTTTACTCATCCCATCAGAAAAAGGGGTAAATTGTTGGCACATGGACTACAGGTTTCATTTATAACGTAACAAAGTGCCTTGCTGAAGCTCCCAACGCCTCAGACTGCTCGTTTTGTGTGTTTAGGTATCATGACCATTGGTGGCAACAGTTAGTCTAAATACATTCGTGTTCAATGAATCTAGCTTGATATACTATATTGATCCGATTGTATAGTCTATCGGAGCTAACTCGAGATCGAATGATAGTGTACATCTCCCTCGGTCTGCATTGGATAGATGCAGGGACACCCTGACTAACACTGCAACTAGGGAACAAATACAGTGACTAAAGCCTCCAAGGTGCACTGCAGCTATATTTAGCGGATCTTTAGTGCCTTCGATCTCAACCAGTAATTTCGAGCAAACCTAATCTACGTACGACGTCTTTCTCTCACTCTTTGGAAATCATGTGAAAGATGGCCCATTCTCCGATCGTCGGCACTCTTTCTGTTACACGCTTCTGCTACTTCCACATGTCAATGATTGGCGATGCAGATTCCAGAATCCAGGTATGGGATCGTGATTAGGGACACGGACCTCCCTCGTCACGGGTGTAAGTAGATAGATAGGTACGTATTTGTATGTATGTACATTGTAGAAGTAAGGTGGTATGCAGGTCCAAACAAGGGCCTAGAGTTACCTCGTCATTCGTCATCCGACCTAAAACCCCGGTGCCTTTTGTCGGCTCCCCCTGCCCACTGTCCTAGATCGCACTTCTTTCCGACCAACAGGTGCTGGGCTCGCACGTTTCATAAACCCACTATCCGCTATCCACTATCCGTAGATGGGCTAAACTATCACTATCTAGGTGAATACGGCCCCAAGACCGGATTCAGACTCGACTCTGCATAACGGTCACAGAGGCTCGTTGCAACATCCAATGCAATGGCTGCAACGGCATCTCTCGCCTCCTCCTGGTATCCATAAATGGGTTGGGGTCCCCCATCCCTCCTCAGCCTGTCTCTGCCATTGTCATGGAGCGACTGTATATTGGCCTTACAGGCTTTCCGATTCGACTTTCGAGGACTGTGTCTTATTTACCCGCATTGCTAGCGATGCGTGCTGCAGAGGAGTGCTGGACGATCTCCTCTCAGAATTATCAGGAAGAGCGAGTTTTTAGAGGACCATGATGGGTTGCTGGTCGTCAGGCCCATTTACCGACTATCTGCCCATCGTCGTTTGCCTCACGTAAAGCAAAGGCCCGCCTAGTCAAACCACATAGAGCTCTCGGCCTTTAGTTACTATAGGCACGATGGGACTATTTAAGTCTCCGTCAAACGCCGGTCGAATCCGACCTGGCCCCGCACCGCGATCGAATATTCGTGGCAATATTAGCGGGCCTATTCCCATCCCCGATGACGAGTTTCCCATGAGAAATCCCGGGTCTAGTATAGCCCAAGAGGGGAGGCCCAAGCAGCTCGACCCAGACACCCAGCGAGATTCCGCAGCTGCATCGACAAGCTCAGTTTATAACGGTGCCCATGAGGACAAGACCAACTCACTCGCCCATTCTGGGCCAAGCCAAACTTCGACCAACTCGACTCACGCACGACGACGCACCAACCGATCTAGCACCGTAAGATATTCTACCATGAGCGAGGCCACGGACTCGGCGTCGCCTTCTAGGAAGAAGTCGTCCTTTAGGGCAGCAATCGGCAAGCTTTTCAAGAAACGTAACAGAAAGCAGAGCAGTCGTTCAGCTTCCGGATCCGAGGCTCAGAGCACCCCGCCAGTCGATCACCATCGCAGTGTGAGTATTTCCCGGTCCCATATAATACCCTTGAGGTCGTTAGAAATGACTAATTTTTGCGGCTCAGGATCCCGTAGTTGCAGAGCGAGGACCGACTGACTCGGAAACCGAACCAAAACGATCGGTATCTTTGCCTGTCACGGAGTTCAATAAGGCATTGAGGTCACATTCGATCGGGCCAGATGATTATATGGCAATTCATAGCGCCCGCAACTCGCTTCAGTCAGATTCCGTGTTCCTAAGGAGGAGAGCTGTTACAACATCCGGTGGACCTATCGCCTCAAAGCCACGAGATGAAAGCACGGATATCTTGGGTCTGTCCCCAAGACCAGCAAGCGCTCAGGGCCACGACATGGTTGATGACTACGACCCTGAGTCTATTGGTCGTGCTGTCTCGGTTGACTATATTACATCTCGTCGGAGATCGAGGAGTTTGTCACAGTTACCAGATGTCGCCGAAGGACACGGACTTGTCAGGAAACGTAGTGAGGAGATTCGGTACTGGAGAGCAAGCCAGAACCCGGGACCTCTGTCCCCAGATCCATCAGTCTCTAATCACGAGGCGCCTCCAGCGACCGAGCTGACCGTGCCGATAACAGAGACTCACGGGGAGTCTCAACCACTTGACGCGCCGGAACCTTTCAATTTCAGGTCCATAAGCACTATGCGTATCACGCAGGCTGCAAGCTTGGAAGACCGCGTAGCGACTCTAGAAGTGCAGAACCAGAAACTTGAGAGGCTTGTTTCTAAGCTCTTCCAAGTAGTCCCGGGTATCGACAAGTATTCAACTAATGGTCATCCGGCACAACCTACTACGCACGCGACGACGGTGATTCATCAGGGTGCGTCTGTTGGTACCGATCCGCTTTCACCTAGCTATAGCGTTTCCGAACAATCGAATATGTCTTTCGAGGATGAAAAGACCTTCATTGGCTCCATTCGCCCGCCCACAAGAGAAGCACCACGACCAGTATCAAACGTGACCATTCGGGGTGCTACTAGCTTACCTACCCTATCAAAAGATTCTCCTCATGCTTTCACTTCGGATCATTACAATACGCTAAGATCATTGCTGGACGATGAGCGTGCCGCACGACATGCGCTGGAAATTCGCGTTACCCAGCTGGCCCAGATGATGCACACAATGTCCCGACCGACGCACAAACTTCACGTGAACACATCGCCAGGCGTAGAAGTGCCCGTATCGACGTTTGAGCACGATGATGATGACGACGATGATGACGAGGACGAGGAACCCCCAAGTGCCAGCATAGACGATAGCTCAGACGCCTTCAAAACGCCGGGGGAAGAGCGGCCGATTCACGACTACGACGACTTCGGCGACGACGAAGTGGACGACGGCTCTAGGAAGCGAGCAGCTAGGACGCTTTCCCTGGGTCAGCTGACGCTTGGCAAACCCAAGCATTCCCAAAAGCCCGGCGCTGGCGTTGATTTATGACTACATGGCCTGAGCGTGACATCTGAGGACCTTAACCCTCAATACATCTAATGACTACCGAAGCGCCTTACCACAAGCATGTAAAGTCAATACGACCTATTGGGACGAATATGAAGATTACGGCTAGCCCGTGCTTCCGTTGACGTCTTTCTGTACATCCACCTCTTCACTTCTGTTGTCATCCATGCTGCATGCCCTTATGAGAACAAGCGCAGCAGCTGCAAATCTCCATCCCGTACCGATAGAAACGATCGTGCGATACGAAACTCCCTTTCTCCTTACCAAGCGGGCATGTTGAATCTCTTCGCCCTACTCTTAGTGCAATTGTTCTCGGTGCACGTTGCACTCCATCCATATTGAGCATGATAATATTCTGTTTCTCACGTTCCCTTCCTTTTCCTTATTGAACAATTAGTCTAGTTATGGAGGGGAGGATCAAGCCCTTTTTGGAGGAAGCATTGCTATTATACCCGTGTAATGAGAGGCGTTTTGGCGCATATGCAATTCGCAAAGCGTTTGATTTCAATAGTGTTCAATATACATAATGGAGAACTATCAAACGTCAAGGATTCTCCAACATGGAGCTCTTTCTTCAATCCTCATGACGTCGCTTCGATGCTATTCCCGGTGCTCTTTGTTACCTTGACCCCGAAGCATCGCCGGCTCGGAGAGTAGCATTTATTCCAATGCTGTCTTGACCCCTCTCCCAATCGAGATCGAGCTTCCGTATACAGAATAGCATCTTATTACGTCTACATGCTCTGCAGAAGTTTCCAATCTTCCTATCGTCATACACATACCGATAGCACCGATCCTATTGGACAATTGCTCTTGATAACGTAGGAGCGGAAGCTTGGCTGCCCTTCCGGGATGCTACCGGGGTAATAAACGGGGACCCGGTTGATGAGGTGGCAGGCCAATAGACTCCCAATCTGTATGAATAGAATAGGATGATTGAAAGCGGCCAGAACGAAATCTGTCACGAAAAACTTAGCATCTCATAGTCTACGAGAACATTGAATATTCGAAGTACGCAATGTGGTGTAAGTTGGTAGTTTTTCAAGCAGCCTTGGCCGCTGCTATACCTCTCACGTCGAAAAACCCGGCAAGTTTTATATTCGATCGTGATAATGTGGCAGTGACGTCGTCTCCGACTTTCACCTGCTCGGCCACAAGCTGGCCGCCCAATACCATTGGCAAACCAAACCTACCACAACAACCGTCGGAGGATCTCGCTTCGATTCTCGCCCAGGTAGACCCCAAGCGCATTGAAGCGACCATCAGGAAGCTGGTGTCCTTCGGGACGCGACACACGTTGTCGACGCAGACATCCAAGACGCGGGGTATTGGGGCGGCACGCGACTGGATTCACGCCGAGTTCCAGAAGTATGCCGATGCGAGC
This sequence comes from Xylaria curta, assembly GCA_022495235.1. Lineage (NCBI taxonomy): Eukaryota > Fungi > Ascomycota > Sordariomycetes > Xylariales > Xylariaceae > Xylaria > Xylaria curta. The sequence continues at coordinate 76,703 of MU376008.1, read as the reverse complement.
GATGGCCGGCTGACCGTCGAGACGATTGGATATATCCAGCAGCCGGATGGGGACCGCGTCACGTTTGCGACACGCATCAGTGACGTCGTAGCTACGTTGAAGGGCACGGATGAGAATAGGATTTACGTCGTCTCGGGCCACTACGACACTCGCAACACAAATATACTAGATTACGAGGGCGACGCCCCCGGCGCTGACGACGATGCTTCGGGCGTCGCCGTCTCGCTCGAGCTGGCGAGAATCATGTCGCAGCCGAAATACCCTATCCCGAAGGCAAGCATTGCTTTCGTGGCAGTGGCTGGTGAGGAGCAGGGCCTCTACGGCTCTCAGTTCTTGGCGCAGACTTATGCGAACAGCACGCCAAGGGTCAATGTACGTGAGGGCAATGCCAACTATTTCCAAATATCGTCTTCCAAATAGTAGCCACGGTTAACGAAGTCACATGGTCACAGGTCGAAGGCATGTTTACCAACGACATCGTCGGCTCGTCCAAAGGCGACGACGGCGTCGCCGACCCGTACGTGATCCGCCTCTTCGGGCAGGGCCTGCCGCCCATCAATGTAGAGAACAGCTCTCGGCGGGAGACGCGGCTGCAGATCGGCGGCGAGAACGACACGCCGGCGCGCAACCTCGCGCGCTTCATCAAGGAGGTGGCCGAGAACCCCAGCACGCAGATGAATGTCTCGGTCATCTACCGGCTCGACCGGTACCTGCGGGGCGGCGACCACCGGCCCTTCCTGGAGGCGGGCTACCCGGCGGTGCGGTTCACGGAGCCGGCCGAGGACTTCGCGCACCAGCACCAGGACGTGCGCGTCGGCGCGGACGGAAAGCAGTACGGCGACCTGGTCGAGTTCTGCGACTTCGACTTCATCGCGCGCGTGGCGCGCGTCAATGGCGCCGCGCTCTGGAGCCTCGCTGCCTCGCCTGGCGCCCCGACCAACGTGCGCGTCAACACTACGGCCCTCACTAACGATAGCACCTTATACTGGGACCCGCCCCTGGCCGGCGAGGAGAATGTCGCGGCGTATGAGATTGTCTGGAGGGCCACGGCTGCGCCGTTCTGGACTGACGTCGTCGATGTCGGACTCGTGAATCAGGTTACGCTGGACCTCAGCAAGGATAATGTCGTCTTTGGCGTCAGGGCTCGCAGCGCCGATGGGTCCAGGGGTGTTGCTGTGTTGCCTTTCCCGGTCTCGTAGGACCCGATGTTGATGCCAATGTTATGATTATTTACTGAATAGTTAGATCAATGAGTATGCATTGTGATAGGTAATGTCACGGACTGTGCTCTGTACGGAAATACTGGTATTCACTAAAATCTAAAGTACGGAAACGAAAGAAGCGAAGCGAAGAATCTAAGAGATCTTGTGTGGGCAAAGCCACGAAAGCCACCATAATCACGAATCCGTATATGAATAGCTGATACACACGGATGCACACGAACGGTTAATTGCCACGAATATACACAAATAGCCAATTATCGTGACTATGTTGAAATAAAGACCCGTGGTATCTTTGAAGATGGCCTAAAAGATAACACTGGTATATTCAAGGGAAAACTCTCGCTCTAAACATATACATGTCAGCAAATATATATAAATCGATATCTAAGGCAAAAACTCACTACAACTTAGCCTCCCCTCCCCCAACAGGGGGCTGATAGTTGGAAAGCACAATAGACTGCATCTCTCCGATAGCGTCACTCGCGGCGCCCTTGGATGCATATATTCTGTTGTCGTGGGCTTTGACAACGACAATATTGGTGTGGGCGCTCTGAGAGGCCACATATACGCCGCCAGACCAAGTGTTCATGTTGGTGAGAATGGATGCGGTTTTGGCGTCATCATATTCGATGGCCTTGGAAGTAGTTTGTGGGCCCATTTGACCTCCGACGTAACGGGCATAGTAGCTGACTCTACCGGCAAATGCGGTAGACGCAAAGACGAGGAAGGCGAGGAAACTGGCTTGGAGGGCAAGCATTCTGACTGGAAAGCAATGAAGTGACTGGGTGAAAGATTCACTGATGTATCGGGTGGTTCAGGATGAACGGTCAAGAAGGATGATGGTGTGTGATGAAGAAAGGGCAATGTAGGTGGAGTGATGATGTTCGAGTCTTTCGGACTATGAGCTTTATACTTGAGCTGTGTGCATGATCTGGCTAAACGATTTGCTTTTTTTATATTGTAACTCTTCTTAAGGTGAGATGGTCTTGCCGGAGACGAGGATTCATTATTACGATGCTCAAAATAACTTCCCTGGCTCAGCTGAACCCAACATCAGCTTAAGAAAATACCTCTGCGGTAGCCCATCCATCTGCAAACTATTTACATAGTCGGTAACATCATCGCAATTATTGATGCGGCACGTTAATAGTGCTCGCGGGCCAATGAATGATAAAGAGATCGACACTGGTTACGATTATGGCGTTCCATGTAGATCGAATCCTTGAATGTAATCGATTCCTTTAGCTACCGGGATACTTTTTATTTCAGGGGCGAGGCTATGCGCAAAGTTGAAGGCATCTGTGCCACCACCGACGTATTGGTGGCAGATCTGCCCTCAACTTTGCGCATAGCCTCGAGGGGTTCCGTAACATAGCAGTAAGCCAGAGCACTGTGCCCCACTGACGACATCACGTAGGTGGCCTATGATCTGCAGTAGGGCTGATAGTCTACTTTACGTAAAATATCTTATTCCAGGTTCCCAGCGTCGCTCGACGCTCAATCAAAAATCCAGGGCAGTTTACTATCACAAACGACGACTAGCTCAAGATATACCTCCTAAACTTCTGTCAGTGTCTTGGTGGTCATACCTGCACATTTTCGGTTTCACAAAAGCATTTTGAAATCGCGCCCAATGGATTATCCCTCTTCTACGTTCCATCCTTTCCCAAAGCTTGCCCCCGAACTGCGGAACAAGATATGGCATGATGCGCTCGCCAGTGACCTCAAACCAGCTTTGTACCCATATAAGAAAGGTTGCTGGCGTGGGAGGGATCTACTACCTTCCGAGGCAAGCTACGACCCTGTGAATCCCGACCAGAATCTGGTTGTCGAATACCGGCACGATCTGTTAGACGAAGCGCGCATCCAGGTACCGCTAGCTTTTGTCAACAGAGAAGCTCACGGCATCGCCGTACAATGGGCAGAGGCACAGAACCCTCGAGTTCGTGTTTGCTTCGAAGAAGGGCGGCTTATCTTTCTCCGCCGATTTAGTCCCGATCGCGACGTACTCTTCGTCACGGACTGGGACGCTATTTTCCTGGACGCCGCGGACGAAATGTTCGTCCCCGAGCTCTTGGATCGGTTCATGACTGTCCGGCCCGGCATTATGCGTATCGCGGCGACGAAACCGCTGCTTCAGGCCAGACATGCCGATCTTTCCGATTTGTTCCACGAGAACTGGCATTCTGTGAGAGCGCTGTACATTTTGGTGGATATGCCGCAAGAACCACATGTATCGGCAGAAAATAGCGCCGGAATGCACAAACCATTGTTGGAATGCGAAAGCTTACACAAGGTTGCCTTGTGGACGGGGAGTGATTGGAATTTTGATCGCTCGTATCCGATATGGGGTGGCGATGATGCCCGCCAACTCGTAGAACTCGCCGGTCAAGGGCTTCGCGCCGGTCTTGAAGAATGGAACGTTGGCGAGTTTGAGATATTTCTATGTACTTGTACCGTAGGCCCCTGGCTACGATAGGAATAAACACGTGCTTTTATTTTATTATCCATAATAGAGCAAACATCCTCTCCCCCGAGAACCCGCGGCACAAAGCCTATAATTTCAAGATGTGATAAACTCACTCGCGATTACTTTTTTAAGTCTCCGCCGTTGGAAATACTATACGCAGTGCTTACAAGTTGTACACCATGAAATAGATCGCTTATTTCCCAGATCTCGCTATCGGGCGTGAGACCTCTGAGAGTATTAGAGTGACCCAATTGCCACGCAAAGCTTTTTCTTTCTGTATTTTCAATCCTGAACATCCAGCTCATTGCACACAGAAACTGGTCACAACCAGGAATAACCATGTTGCGTACTTTTTGGTTTTGTGGAACTACAGGTATTCGTGCTACGCCTCACAGGAAGACGGATTGGTTCCGTCGTTCCACACTGCCACTTCTCTTTGTAGGGTTATGCTGCGAATTGAAAAGAAGACAATGTCTGTGATCCATCATGGAAGTGTAATGATCCCCATGTCTCTCCCCTGAAGGATTGATGTCAACTATTAAAGAATTATATAAAACATGGTGGCGTTAGAAACAAGCAATACAACACGCCGTATCTCTTAGCGTTGTGTCACTACATCTTAATATTATCTAAGTTTTAAGTCCCACTTATAGCCGGGTGAATTATACAGCTTATGTCGATCACCTTTTTTATAGAAGATCTGACATCACTCACTGAAACCTAATACTAGGTTTAGTTGTCGATTGTTGATTCAAGTTACTTGATAGCTTTCGGATCGACATTGTTTAAACTAAGCTCAGCTGAAAAGTATTATTAGATATAAGCAGTTCTGTTCCTTATTGCGTCAGTCGCGAAGCACTCAGGTGGCTGGAGAACGGCGTAGCAAGTAGGCTTCAACAGATTGTGACGAAATGGCAAGAACTTCAACTTAGACAAGGAGGTTCAAGTGATGCTTGCTTCTTGTAAGTATAAATCTTTCTATGTCCCCTAACGAATGTCCCCCGTTTCTATCATCACCATCACCATCAACATAAACACCACAACTCAGCTACATACCTTACACCAACGACGAATCGTTGACAGATCAACTACTTCAAACTTCAAAAAGCCCCTCAAAAATCACCAACGCCCAAAATGTATTGCAAGACTCCCATCTCCATTGCTATGGCTGCCGTTGCCCTTTACGCTGGCACGGCCACGGCTATCTGGGACTGCCGGACTGACCAGCACGTCTACGATCCCACGGAGGGCAAGTTCGTCGTGCACTACACGTCTATTCGCGACACCGAATACAATGGACAGCCCTGGGTACGTGCACCAATCTCACTTCCATACGCCAGAGAGTATAATAAGTCAACAAGCCGAAGATAATATCATGACTGACAACCTCCTCCCGTAACACAGATTCGAGTTTGTTTGCCCGAGATAAGCGGCGACTGGAACCAGTTGGATCCGTTCCAGACACCGTGTGCCTCCAACCCGGCGACCATCATCTCCAAGGCGAAGACGGGCCTGAACGATGACTTGGTCGTGACCAACGGTGATGGGTGTGACACGGACGCAAGCGGCCTCTCGGGCGCTTCCATCGCCTACGGCGACCAGGTCATCAACCTTGCGTCTTCTGGTGGCGCCTGCGGCCCTCGCGATCACGGCATTACCTGCCAGTTCGATGCTTAGGGGCGCCATTATTGGAGTTCCGGAGTTGGGTTGTGGCTAAGGCTTGGGAAACGATGCCGTTGTTACTTTGTAGATTAGAAACTGATAGCGACTGCCCCGGAGGTAGCTGGGCTCAGTAGAGATATTGTTGAGCTTATAGTGTACATTCAATTTGATGTTTGCCATTCCGCCTGCCGCATGGGCTCACAGTGTATGCAAATTTGAAGGCGTCATGTAGCATCCTGTGCGGAGGGTTTTTCGTCGTCACCTCAATTTTTCACCTCCCACAGAAGGAGTGGTTTTTAGTCGTGATCGGAGGGTTTTTAGCCCACCCACCGTCCCTGGTGGTAGCCATGGGTTGGAAGGAAGGAGGGGATGATTGCGTTTAGGTAGTGATTTATTAATTTTTCTAGTCTGGGCAGGTTAGTCGAGTCCTGGTTCGAGGTGGCCGACTACAACAGCTCACGGCGACGAAAGCGCACCGCCAGGCCTCGACTTACTGCTAATGCTCCCCCAATACATGCGTTCAAACCCAGCTTGCCAGTCCTTATTGAGTGAATAAATAGCAATATAACCTGCATTTGATTAAATATTTTAATAAACCAAAGAGTGAAAATTATGAAATAGTCCCAAAATGTCTCCGTTATTCATAACTGCAGCCATGGTTGCTCACAATTATCTTCACATATTTAGGTAAGATTGATTAGAAGTGATGCATTGAGTCGTGATTACTTACTCTAACGTTAAGTAATTCACTGTATTATAGATGTACCCTTCTACTTGACTACCTCTATCCTTATTCATAACATTTATTCGATCTAGAGGATATACACCAGTCTACTCAATCTAATTCACATTTAGAAAAGCCCAGAGTCTTTCAGTGCACGCAGGTCTTCAAGACGTCAATCCCTACTTTCATCAGTGACCCGTCTCTCAAAGCACGGTATACAGTCCCTTCAAATGAGCCTACAGTTGGTGCCTGTGTTCCGTTCACTCCGTGTCCACTCTCCATTTCCTCAACCGTCGGTGTCCTCAGGTTCCCAGTTGAGAGTAGGGGCACTCTGAGCGAGTGGCGGATGAATGTATATATGGCTTTTGATGCTTTGCCAAGCACAGGTGTCGCATCTCCATGTACTAGATATGCATCTCTGTTTGCGCACCATGCATCATACATCGACGCGCTAAGTGCTTTGGTGAATGTCTTCAGTCGAGTGATGAGCTTGGGATCTTGATTGAAGGCAGGGCTATCAAGAATAACAGGGCGCAGCGATTTCGCAATAGCATCGAATCGATCTGAGGCATCCATGCTTGCCGTCGTATCAAGAGAAACCAGGAGCTGGCTCCAAAGAGCTTTTCTCAGTTCTTCGAAGGGTGAGACGGGTACCTGATCTGGCGTATTGAGAGAAGGTTCGGACATGATGCGCTCCGATAGATCATCTGTATGCGACGACAATAAGTTTGCTGTCAAGTTTACTCCATTCGTGGACGGTCTCGGCTCTTCGACCGCGACGAAGTGATCGTCAATCAGTGATTCAAACTGGGACCGATAAAGTTCTAAGAATTGGAAATTCATAGCGCGGAGGTCCAAAGCTTGGCATACAGCAACCAAGTGAGCTGCAATCAGTTGCGATAAGACGTCATTAGCGGTTTGAGTGTAACGAGCACTAATTAGAGCGAGAGAATTTAGAGACTGGTTTCCCATCTCTGCTGTTTGGACGTGATTGACGGGGTTGGCGAGGAATCCTAACTCAGCCGTAAGTGCCGCAATCTTCACGTCGGTGCCTTTGAAGATCAGAGTAATACTCGGATCTTCAGCGATCAAATTTGGAGGTAAGCCCCTGTTTGTGGCTGGATTCATGAGTTCGGTGCATTGGCTAAATATCATGCGTCCTATGCCCTGGACAGCCTGTCGGCTCTTTTCCATGGCTGATGTTACCGACTTTGCTTGAAAATTCCCCCCGTGTAGGAAGTCTCCCTCCGGAGTTACGAGTGGGTTATCGGTAGCCGAATTGCACTCAATAGAGATCTGTTGATGGGCCAGAATGAGATCCTCTAACATCGGACCAAGCCATTGTGGTGCGGTCCGGATTGAATAACGATCTTGGCGTAGCGACGAGTTGGCCCCGTCATTAATTTTCGTGAGTTTAGAATCCATTAAAAAGGCGAGGATGTTACGGGCACATTCGGTCTAAAAAGGTCAGATTTAAAGCTTTCGGTGCGAGATATTAACATACCTGTCCTGGATGAGGCCGACTTTCGGAGAAGAAACTATGAAAGCTCTCGGTAGTGCCATTTAAAGCCTCAACCGTCATAGCAGTCATAATTTGGGCGAAAAGAGCCAGCGTATGCGTATCATGAAGACACAAAGCAGCCACGGCAGTTGAAACCGCCGTTCCGTTCGTCACTTTAATGAGTTAATTAGTTATCAGAAACACATGATTGTGCAGTCAAATAATACGCAGAAGGCATGACTGAAGTGGGCAGTAGTGTAAATTGTGGATGTCTATGCATGAAGTTCCCGCGAGAAGGGGGGGAAATCAGGGCGTCACTCACTGGCAAGTCCCTCTTTCATCTGCAATACGACTGGTTCCAGACCGGCATTTGCAAAGGCCAGATCTGCGTATTCGGCGTCCGTATTGTGTGACAGCACCCGAATAGTAGATTTCGCTGAAATAGCTCCACAGACATAGGACAAGGGGCTCAGATCACCAGATGCCGAGATACTGCCTCGAAGAGGGATCATGGGGATAATATTGTGCTTCAGCAGGTCTTGCATTCTCTCAACAATAATTGGTCGAACAGCCGAGTACCCTGAAATCAAGGAGTTGATGCGAATGGCTATTGCCGCTCGTGTCCAAGACCAAGGCATGTAAAGATAATCGTTGCTGCCGTCAAGGAGAAGATCATAGCGATACTTGTCTGAAGATGATTTTTGTAGCGACGTATGATGATCTCTCTTTCCTGGTGGAAGCACACCATAGTGTAGTTCTCTAATCAACGCATGCTGAAGCTCAACAACTTTCCTTGTACGGACGTCTGCAGTTCCTCCAAAACCGGTATTCACGCCTACGGAGGTTGGAATTAATGACCACTCAAGGTACGCGGGTTATAAGAAAGGCTTATTACCGTATATGACATGTCCGTCTCGAAATCCTTTTTCGAGAGCTGAAACGCTTCGCTCCATGGCGTCAAGCGCGGTATCGCTGATTTCTGTAACCGCATAATAGCTGTTACGTTGTGTCCATTAGGAGAGGTCCATATCTACAAGAAGCGTGGATCGTGACTTACCGTGCTATTGCCACAATATCCAGGATTGTCAATTTGTGACCCGTAAGGACAATAGGCTTTGTATCTTCCACAGAGACGAGGGCATCTAGATGTTGCCACACGCCCAAGATTATTTCAGTGTGGCTGACCATTGTGCCGAATAGGTGACAACCAAAGAAGCCGGTGATATCTGAGTGTGTAAGCCGTTAGGGTTCAGTTTCAACCTACGATAGGATGCAAGTTTCCCTATTAATGGATATACATTTACCCTCCGACGTTTAACTTCGTCAGAATTAAAGACGCGTAAGCCAAGAATGGGGCAATTGTTTTGCTATCTCCAGACGGAGTAGCGTGTGATTGACATAGAAGAGTGGATGCGAACCAGCGCCTATACAAAGGGTCTAGTTAGAGCAGTTCAAGTGGCCTGTATGAACCTAAGTTTTAGCAGCTACGTACAATGCAACTTAAATGTGTGTATCTATAGAATGACTCCGATCCGCGAGCGAGCCTTCTTCCTCAGAGGATAACTTGGATGCAAGCTATCGATCCTACACCGCTTAGTTCTGATGGGCTCTCTAGCCATATTAGGTATTTTATATACATGTGAGCCTCGCTACCACCATCGGCTCTGTTACACTAAGGTGCGACGCCACGTGATCGTCAACACTGCATGATCATTTCTATTGGCACATCTCTTCCGATTTGCCTCTGCGCGCCACGCAGGGTCTTACTCCACCCGATGTAACGGAAGTAATACAGTTTTCAATACGACGCTCCGTCATATAATCCTTAGCTGCAGGAATAAGAAGGAACAAAAAATACGTCTTATCCTAGCTAGATTATAAGAGTAGGGGCCTCCGAAACAGGTTCGTGAATCCGTGATATGATTTTCCGAATCCTATCTCTTAGGCACCCATTTCAGCACTAAAACTTAGAAAGTAAACGAAACCTAACAGCGGGACTAGATCATAAACTCAATGTCATTTACCTGTTCCATGTCTAGATCTGTAAATAGCCCCGCTATCGAGATCGGCCCATTTCTGAGTACTAGTACACACACAAGTGCCAAAGGGATAACTCTCTGAGACTCGATTATTAAAAGTTGCGGTGTCCTCGTAAAAGGTGCTGACAGATTACGTGCTGCATGATGTAATCTAGACGAAGAAGGCAGGTTGGATCAGGAGGGAAATGTACACGCCAGCGTGTTTATTCCTTTCGGCGCCTCTTGTGCATGCAATAAAGTCAGCAGCATCAAAGGAAATTATTGGCCTGCAGCTGATATCACCATGAGGATCCTTATGAGGCTCTTGCACAGGTGGCATTATCGATATTCACCCCTGGCTCGATGTGACCTTAGAATCCTATTGACATGCATGGCAGTTATTGTAACACATTTACAAGGGGCCTACATATGTTGTAAGATCCTATGGAGAGCTTCCCAGGAGTCGAATCCATTATCGGATCGGAGCATCAGAAGGTAGCAACGCCAGATATGGTGCCGTCGTTCAATTCCCATCAGCACTAGACTCAGAGCCGTCAAGCCACGTAATGGCATGGACTATGTAATGAACAGAGGTCTGTTACTCGTGCTATGTGCTATGTAGTAGAGTGGCTGTTTTCATTATACGGTCGATTAAGGTGGGACTCTGTTGTCAGACATGACAGGCTTTGGCGCGATTTAGGTAATGATCTTTGCGTCAAGCTTCTGGTAATCACTCTAAGGTAGGACTTACTAAGATCAGGGCCTGGTAAAACTCACCCTGTCAAGCCTATCTTCGTATACTTGGCATGCTTACACATACCAATGACCCGCAGAGTTGCTGGATCGTGCATTGCATCGTCTAAGGCGCGCTAGAGCCTGACAGACCCGCAAAGCTACCATTGTACATACATACTCTACATATGCAGGGGGGAAAGGGGGGATTCACCAAGCTTTTTCTAGGGCTATTCTAGCCTATAATAGTTAGTATATGGGAGCATCCGCCCTTGGACATTGCAGGGGGTATGTCAGCAACCCAATTTAAGGCTGATAACTTAAGTACTTCAAATTCATTACAAGTTAAACTAAAAGTGGACGTATATGTTAAATATTAAAGACCAATATTCTTTTCTAGGATATGATTGAACTCTACAGTGTGTGACTTTGGGTGATGGGTATGAATACCCGTAGGGTTAAGGGTAAGCTAAATGTCAAGTCGCAATACAGAAGCATCTGAGGCAGCTAGTGAATCTATCCCACGATATCAACCACGAGCCTTTTTCAAACATGATCTGAAAGTGGTGGCTTAAAGTACGAAACAACCCTGAGAGCCCCATTGGGACGAATTGTGCACCCAACATAAGTATGGATACCTGTCTGTGATCGTAGCGACTCGGAACCACTAGCTTATGTGTTAACAGCAAATTAAGTTGTCAGAAATCAAAGGAATTCCTTACAATAGTTTGATCATAGCTCTGCTATACGCAGTCATATGGCTACTTCTTTGGTGAGATTTGAAATATTCATCCAGACCGTTGATTACACTGTCGTCGCTCGCAGAGTAGTGGCGCACGGGAAGATACACTTTGGCCACTGGATATTGGTCGCCGATCCTGAATTCGACGTTGTATAGCATCCCGGCCGTGCGATGATTATTTTCTTTCAATGGATGGTCCGAGGGCTCATTCACTCCGAAAATGGCGTTCCAAAGACAGCGGAGGTCCTTCAGCCCCCGTTGCATGTTTTTATTCTTGATGCGATCACCGAGCGTTATTATTCTACTCAGAGAGTCGAAAGATGTCTCACGGGATCGAAAATAGACCTTGAAGCGTGATTGGAGTGGATCGATCAAGTCGATAGCGAGCATTTCATATTCCAGCTCTTTGCTAGCTGCATCGTTCGAGAAGTCGGAAAATACGGACAAGGCAGGTAGATTGCCAGCCGTGCAATAAGGGGCACCTTTTATTGCTTCAAGAGTAACCTCTAGATTTGACTTTCCCATTGATTCAGCTCGGTACTTCGGGAAAAAGTACACCTTAGCTGTTGTATCGGCCTCCGTAAGATCGAATGCGTAAAATATAGACGAGTCGTGGTCTTGCAGAGCTTCGGAAAACTGTCTTTCCCTTAATAGGCTCAAGATGAAATCTCTCGCGAAGTAGAAATATCTGGAGAGCATCGACGGCTTGTCGTCTGATGTTTCTTTTTCCATTCGACCGTCGAAGAATTTCTTGAAATAATGAAACGATTCGAGCCTCATATCCGGCAAAGTTCGGTTCAACTCGTCTTGGAAGACAGGACCTGCAAGCAAATTACGAGGATCAAGCCGCGTCCCTGCTTGGAGTCCAATAGGCTCAACAGAATACCGTATAGTCGGTTGGGAATCATTCGTACCCCAGTCCCAACTCAACTCAAGAGGTGTTCCATCATCTGTCATGAAGCTCTTCCACGAGACTTTCTGGTCTTCGCTAGCATCTTGGAAACCACCAAGATTAGGCGCCACAACCTTTTGGAAGAAATCTAAACTTCGGCGTTGGGCTTCCGGGGAATAACCGGCGCTGTATAACAGCACTCCGAGGGCTTTCCCAACGTGACGGTACCACAAACTCTGATGTTCATTCTCGGTCTGAGTTTCGGAGTCCACCTGCTGCCAACAGGAGAGTTCGTTATAACTGACATCGAGTTCGATGCTTTGGTTTTGCAACAGTGTGCGTGTGCTGCTCATATTGTGGCTGGGTGTTTTGATACGTATTGAAGTTTACTAGTAGGTATTGAAGTTCATTAAATGATGGCTTATCATTTACGTGAGTCAGAAATAACATCAAATCTCAGAGAAACCGAAAAGGCTAACCAACGTAAGATATAAGAAACAAGTCAGCTTCTTACTAAGGTTCTGATAAAGAATGTAAATATGCCTTAGGTACAGATTAAATAGAATATAGAGTTAACAAAACGAAGTGATATGGTAATTGCCGACGCCAATATTGCAGTATCAGTACAGGGTAACCAAAACCGGAGGTACCGGGCACGGCTCATGACCCTCGCATATCAAATTAGCTAAACAGGTTCTACTATTTCTCTTCGTACAATCAAGGTAAATTAATTCTGGAACTACCAGTTATGACAACTGTAGTATTGAAAAAGCAATAGTTCCGGTTATCCTCTCCAACGTATTAGTTTAAGACAGTACAAAAAATTTCCATCTCTTTAAACATAACCCGCTAAAGTCTTATGGTAACCTAACATTTACCCTTTTAGGCAATTATCGTATATAAGTCCCTATAAGGTACGATCGCTGCAGAATTTGACAACGAATATACGAAGATTTCTGTCACACTAGGAGCGGAACTACCTATAAAGACGCGCGCATACCTTAAACCCGTCTATTGCAACACGTGACCCCTAGCCTAGCTAGCATAATTAAGAGTAGCGGTGAAGAAACGTACAGATTCCAAATGCATCCAATGTATATGCCAGTGCTCGATTAATAAAAATTACATCAAAAAGGCAGCATGTCATAGTCGATATTCATGGTGAGACTGGAGTTCAATGACTTAAGACATTTTGGTTATAGGCGTGCGTTACGAGAGAAAAGTGGGGAAGGAGAATAGGGTAAGGATTAGCAAATGAAGGAGCTTATGACTTCAAGTCGATAAGAGAGGGCAAATACTCGGCTCTGTCGTGGCTGACCGCTTTGAGATGATATGTTATATGGCTGAAAATGGCAGCTACTTGCGCGCAGTCACCCCTGTCGCCGTCGCGGACAACTATCGCGCGACATAATCGCATTAGCTTGTCCTTCCCCAGGGTATTCGGCTCCTCATTTGGATTGCTAATCATCTAGTTGATGGGTTGAATCCCGGACTGCAGTAGTGTCACGGCTGTTTTATTCCGAGCTGTTTGATGCATCTCTCTGAAGGGGCAATAACCCACAAGATACGAAGGGACTTAAGATGTCAGCCCTCGATAATGTGTGCTAACCCCAATTCATCCTATCGGAAGTCTTAGACATGTAAAAGAATCAAAGGTGTTCATTTTATCAATATCCATATTTCCTCTAGGCTAATACTAAGTGAAAGAAGGGAACATTGACGACGTCTCTGTTATTTTCGCAACGTCAACCGGTCACGACACTTCTACCCAAATTTATCATTCCACTCATCTTGTGAAGATGGACAGTTTTATGAAATTCGTTGCATCATGCGGCGTTCTCTTAATCCTTCAGGCCTTATACACTCGCTATTATGGGGGACTGAGTGCTATCCCTGGTCCTCCATCTGCGAGTTTCTGTAACCTCTGGAAGGTTTTGGCAGTGTACCACAATGACATGCCCCGCAGGAACATGGCAGCACATAGGAAGTATGGACCGGTTGTTCGCATCGGCCCAAACACTATTTCCTTCTCTAGCCCAGAGGCTCTCCATACAATCCATGGATCAAGACAGGCTTATCCCAAAGTGAGTGACATCTAATCTTGCACTCTACGGAATGACTTAACTTGTTTCATAGTCAGATTTCTACAAACCAACATCAGCCATGTTTGAGGGTGCACCGCTATTGAATATGTTTTCCACGCAAGATGTCAACTATCATTCATCGCTCAAGAAAAGGGTCGGAGGCCTGTACACTAAGGCAGCTGTGCTTAAGCTAGAACCAAAGATCGATGGTTGCGTGAGCACTTTCACACGGAAAATAGAGACATTGGTTCCCAAAGATACCACGATTCGTCTGGACATGTCTTTGTGGGTTCACCTGTTTGCGTTCGATTGCCTAGGCGAACTTAATGTTTCGAAAAAGTTTGGCTTTTTGGAAAGCGGTCGTGATATTAACGGTATGATCGAAGGATCTGACCGTGCATTGATCAAAACTGGACTCGTGAGAAGCCGCCGTCCCCCTTACCTCATAACATTCAATTAATACGGAGAATAGTATGCACAGTCTCCAATCCTTCAATGGATGAGATGGGTCGTGGAGACCGCTAAGGGTCCAGGCATGATCGACCCTGTCATGAAAGTTAGCAAAGTCCAGCAAGAATTCTCTATGACTGCATCTGATTACTATATAGTGTGCTTCCACAATGGTTAGGGAGCGACTTGAAAAACCAACTACAACCCCAGACATGCTCAACAATTTCCTCGAACTCCAGAGTAATCAAGCGGTTACCCTAACTACCAGGGAAATTATAGGGGCGCTGTACATAAATCTGCAAGTACCCCTCCTTTTCTACATATTTGAAATCTCTTCGCTGACTTGCTTAGTATGGCCGGTCATGATGTTCTGGCAGTTACCATTAGAGCTGTTCTGTACTACGTAGCCCGACATCCGGCAGTCGAGGAAAAGCTTCGGGCTGAATTGTCCATTTTGGGACCAAAAACTGCCCCTTTCTCAGAGATTACAAAACTCCCATACCTGTAAGCACTCACTCCATTAACCATCGTAGTCGTTGCCACCATATAGTACTAACATGTTGGGATAAGTGATGCTGTTATCCACGAATCTCTGCGCATTCATGGGAATCTAGGTCTTGTCAATGAACGTGTTACCCCGCCTGGTGGTGCAATAATTGATGGTTATCATATCCCGGCGGGAACCATTGTTGGAGTTAACCCATGGGTTATCCACCGTAACAGTAGTATCTTCGGGGAAGATGTGGAAACTTTTAGACCTGAAAGATGGCTAGATGGACCTGAGGAGATGAGGAGGAACTTATTCTCGGTGGGTTACGACTACAAAACGTTGACGAATATTTAGCTAACAACATACAGTTTGGTGCGGGGCCTCGTATGTGCATTGGCAAGAATATTGCGATGATGCAGCTCTACAAGTTTCTTGCAGAGTTCTACCGCAACTTCAAGGTCAAACTAGCTGAGCCAGAGAAAGAATGGCATGTCGTAGGTAACTGGGTCACTAAGCAGACCGAGATGGACATGCTTCTTACACGAGCCAAGGGCTGCGAGGTCTAGCAATAGAGACATACTCCATAGATCAACATATGCATCTTGTCTATAAAGTCATTTCTGGTCGAGGTCCGCCGGCAACATGGCACCTTCTGAGCGAGCTGGCCTGTGGACAATAAAGCTACCACAAGGTATTAGTCACAAAGTCTCTATGAAAGCTGCTTAGATGAAGATATATAAGCCGTTACTATAAACATACTACATTTAAAAACGTTTAAGAGGAAGACACGTAATATGTACTGGATCATCTAGTCTGTTAGAGACCCTCAAGAATACCATTACATAAATATCTCAAGAAATCAGCTCAAAATACCTCAAAGGCATGTAAGGTTATGGATTTTTGTCATCGGTTGTATCTTATGTAGCGAAATGCCCGAACTATTACGGGAATTATGCTGGACATTTACGAGGTTGTGTTATTGCGTGTCCAGCTTACTTCCGGCGACACTGCACACCTCTTACTAGGGCAGATGGTGACAGAAGTGTGAATTGACGTGTTATCTTTCCCCTGGTTAACCTATAGTACGCCGGATTTTGCAAAATGGGGAAACCGACGCAGTGATGCGTGGTGTCGATCGACCTTCGGTGCTACGTCGGGCAACGTGGACGATTCATAGTCAACTGATATCAATAAGCAAGCCTCACTAAGAGCCCTAGTTGCATGCAGCACCATATGATAATAGTATCCCCCGGAAGTTCCTTCGGTACTCATCCCGTCCCCATGCTTCCGCGGCCTAGACTATCCGTAGCCGGGGCTGTCAGCCTGCATGCATTTCAAGTTTGGCTTATCTTCCCTTTTGAGCTTAATTCAGAACTCTATTTTAGCGGTGATAATACACTAAAGTGACAAGGCCCTGCATGAGGCTGCAAGCCGCGAGTCCCTGCCGCTGAGAACTTCTCCGCCTCAATTCCTGATTAGGACAATGATTGATCGGCAGTCGTGTTGAAGATCCTCTACAAAACCCTGACAGAATTAGCGGGCCGGATTTATCTATGTTGACGTAAATTCCGTGAAAGGTGAGCTTCTCCTATCATGAATATCAACTAGAAGACAGCAGCCATTTGGAACTCATTGTTAACCCAAACGTCTCACATCCAAAAATACTATTCTGAACTTGCTAACCTATTAACAGTAGAACAGAAATGGCTTCCTCATTTGAAGCTGTTGAGCAATACTTGCCCTCGCAGTATCTACATTCTTATAGACGTTCGCCAATTGGAAATGTCACTGCCACAATCTTAGTTCTACTCTTCGTTTACCTTGTACGAACGCGTTACTACCGTGGCTTGAACAAGATTCCCGGGCCATTTTTAGCCAGTATTACCAGCCTTTGGAAATGGCATATTGTCTACCAGGAAAAGATGCCTTTCAAAAATACCGAGTTGCATGAAAAGCACGGCCCTTTAGTCAGAATTGGTCCGAATCATATCTCTGCCTCGAGTGTGGAATCTATCCAAGTCGTTCATCGCTCTAGAAGCGGCTTTACCAAGGTATCTTTCTATTGTCCTGTTTCATTCTGACAACTTTGATACTCACTGATGAAGTCTGGCATTTACGGCATATTACAACCAAGATTCGAAGGCTCAGACTTGCACAATGTTTTCTCAACTCAAGACGCAGAGTATCACGCGGCGCTTAAGCGTACTATGGGAACTCTTTATACGACCACAGCCGTGTCAGGGCTTGAGTACCATCTTGATGATTGCACACACCTGTTTCTATCAAAGATGAATGAGATTTTAGGCTCAGAGAAGTCTGGAAAGGTAGACATGGCCGCGTGGCTTCAGTACTATGCTTTCGACTCGCTTGGTGCGGTCAACTTTTCGAAGATGCTGGGGTTTCTTGAATCTGGGACAGAGTGAGTATTCACTTTTCTTACACTTTGCAAATGTGTAATCTATCGAGATTCCTAGCCAAGTCTTAGCATTGATGATGACGTCTAACGCCTGAGTTCTTATAGTGTCGATGGTATTTGTCATTTGGATCACGAACAGATGATGTACTTTGCTGTGGTATGGGTGATCTTCATTTATTACCTACTTGAACTTGCTGACAATCGCTAGTGGGGTCAAATTACGCCGATTGAGCGTGCTTGGGCGAAGACGAAGAGTCTATTCACTGGAGCTAGAAAAGAGAACCCTCTATTCAACGTAAGTGAGAATCATCATTTCCGTTTGCCGCTCAGTACTTACAGATATACGACTGGATCGTAGTTCGCTCTCAAGCTTGTTCTCGATCGTCAAGAAAACCCAACCGACACTACCGACATGTTGAATTTATTCCTGGACTTACACAAATCAGTTCCTGAGAAGTTCACGCTTCGGGACGTGATTGCAGCTGCATATATCAACGTGTACGTGGGCCTACTGAGCGCGCGTGAAACCGACCAACCTAGTTTGTTGACTTGAACTAATGTAATCTGCCAGGGTGACTGCCCACGACGTCGTCGCAATTACATTACGAGCTGTGGTTTATTACCTAGCTAAGGACTTATCGGTGCAAAAGAAGCTCTTCAACGAGATATCCGACGCAGTGAAGTCCGGAAACCTATCTAATCCAGCAAAGTATTCCGAGATCACCTCTTTACGTTACGTGTAAGTCAATACCAGGAGCACTTTCCCATTCTAGTTTCCTCAATCTATCCAATGTCATTACTCGTAACTTATATTTGTTATAATTTAGGCTCGCAGTCACTAATGAAGCGCTCCGCATCCATCCAAGCACGGGCCTCATCCTTGAAAGACGTACCCCGAAAGGCGGCGTTACACTGCATGGAAAGTACATACCCGAAGACACCATAATTGGTGTAAACTGCTGGGTCGTCAATCGTGACAAGGGAATCTTTGGAGAGGACGCTCATAGCTTCCGACCAGAGCGGTGGATTGAAAGCGATCCTCAGGACATAACGAGAATGCGAACAAACATGTTTACCGTAAGATGCCACCTTTACCTGGCAATGTGTGCAGAGGATGCACTGTACTCAAGAAAAATTACTGATCAATACTTTGATTATAGTTCGGCGCGGGCGCTAGAAATTGCATCGGGAAGAATTTGGCTATGATGCAACTTACCAAGATCATCGTAGAGCTCTATAGGAATTTTGAGATCACTCTTGTGAACCCAGAAAAGGACTGGACGGTTTCCGGCGGTTGGCTCACCAGGCAGTCGGATATGGACGTGAAACTTACTAAGAGGGCAGCAATAGCTTAAGTTGTTTGATGTGGATGTCTATACTATATAACATGCTTAGCTAAAAGTTTCAGACTGACCGGTCATTAACACCATATCTTAGAAATGGAGACGTGGAATTTCAACCACCATTCCTCTTGATTTGTCATCTTTTCATCAAACGTCGTATATTCCTCATTCCAGGGTTACGCCCTATGTGCTTTCTGACAAATTTGTCTCTTGCAAGGGTATAGGCCACCTACTCAGGAGATTAACTGCCTCGTTGCTCCGCGATAGTAACTTATGGGCGCAATTGATTTTGGGAATGAAAAAGGGTAATCACTGATAAGAAGCTTTAATGACTTGAAATTATCGAGGCTAAGTGTCAATTATCAATGTCAGTCATCAATAACAACATCGTAAATGCGTCAAGAAATTCCTAGCGCAGCATCACAAGTCGATAACTTGCAATAGATCGACTTGCGCGATTATGAATGGATTTTTTCACTGATCGTTTCGACGATCCTACCTCGGGAAGCCGTGGTGCATCCAAGTGTGAATGAAAACACGAAAGCGATCGGTAGAGGACTGTATTGCTATATGATACGTGCCAGGTGCATGTTCATGCCTTATCTTTGCCTGAGAGCTCAAGGTACTGGCCCGCTGTATCCACCACCATATCCTCCCAAGTTTGAAACTTAAGATTAAAATCACGCTCAGTTTGACTGGCGTCCCAATTGACAGGGACAGTCGCCTGGCTGCCCTTAGTGAATACACCAGTCTCAACGGCCTTAGGGAAATGCTTCGCAACGATATCCCAAGCTTTGTCGAACACGTGAGGTACCGTGGTACCTATATTCCTTGGAGCGCCGTCTTTCAGCGCTAACATGATGATTTTGGCGACATCGTCGACGTGGACAGCGCCGGCTGGCATAGGAGAATCTGCATGTTTGCCAGTGATAATTCCGAGAAGTATCCGGTTAGTACTGGACATGAAGTCTTCAATTTTGAGGGCTCTTTGATCTTTTCCGAAGACGAAACCAGGAAACACGACGGCGAGGTCAAACGATGGATTGCTTTCTTTCGCAAATTCATCGATCGCATTAGTAGCCGCAATTTTACCGCCACAGTACGCAGGCATCATAGAATCAAATGGTCCCGGCAAGTTAGGAACTCTAAACTCGGCAGTGATATGCTGGGACACATCAGGCGGAAAGGGACTGTTCCCAAAGACAGAAGACGCGATAACTAATTTTTGTAGTGATGGCTCCTTGGCCGCGGCGCGGAGCATCGCATTGACGCTATTGATATTGGGCTCATAAATGCCGGTTAAAGGATCCAAGAAGGGCGAGGGGAGAGGTGAAGCAAGGTGAATCACATGAGTGACGCCTTTGATAGCCTCTTCGTAGGCATTCTGGTCGCAGATGTCGGGAATTTCAACAAATGAGAGACGGTCCGACCGGCCTAAAGCCCTGATTTTGGGATGATTGACAATAGTCCCGGATTTTGAAATAGAGCGGATAGCAGCACGCACGACCCAACCTTCTTCAAGGGCTTTGAGAAGGACGTCAAACCCGATGAACCCCGTTGCGCCAGTAAGTAGAAGATTTGAAGAAGGCATGGTGATTTGAGTGATGAGAAGTGACAGTGTAAATGATTTGGAGAATCCGGTGCTCTTGGCGAGTTTGACAGGGAAGAAGAGGAGATATGTGCCTCTGTATTATATAATTATTAATAGTGTCAAAAGAGATGTCAGCGCGAAATGGCAACTCGCCCACTTTCGGGCATAGGAGTTAAGCTTCGAGCAATTTGGTGTTGAAACGATCATCTTGAGTTGTCATGGATATTAGTCAGGATGAACATCTACTGTACCAGACACAAGCGTTGAGGCCGACTGGGCGATTTGAACCTCGACGCGAACATTAATCAATATGATCTCAGTTGTTGAAGCGGCACCAGCATAGTTAGTGTCCATCCGAATTGAAAGGTAGCGCCCTAACCACTTTACCTGGACTCCCCTGTCAATTTCTTAGGACAGTTAACAGCACTAATTAATCTAAACGTGCTACTTTTCAAAGGTCTGTCTTACTAAACATAGAGAGCTAAACTAGCTTATTCGCGATCTTATCTTTTGCGATCTTGTCCTCTGCGATCCGATCATTTTCCTTTTCGCGATTGAGCTTTTTGCGATCAAGCCTTTCGCGATCTAACATTTCGCTGCTTGGACCTCCTTACGAAACCTAGTCACAAAGGCTCACTTGACCCATGCGTACAGGCTAGTAAAAGGGTCTAGAACCCAACTGCGTAGACCTAGCTAAAGGCCTACATACATATATAATGACTAGCAAAAAGACAGTTCAAAACGTCAATAACAGATAAATACAGTCTCCGCCAATTTCAATTCAGGTTAGTGACAGCTTACGTATAACGGATTTCCAGGACGCGCGGTAAAGTCTGGGATTGGTAGTTTTTTCCCCTTAAACTTCCGTTGTCGCGCGAAGAGGTCTTGGCTATACACGTGATAGTGATCGTCACACTCTCTGATTTCCGCACTGCGCCAACTACGAAAATAACTTATAGGGCAATCTACTAAACATACTTAAAAGCATTCAGGATAATGTCTTTGATCGTTTGTAACGGAACGCCATACCATTCGCAAGTTGAAGATGCTACAATACCCATCGGCACCTTGGCTTGGATAATAACTTATGTGGCCTGCAAGCAGCCCCGCTTCTCCACTTTTCAAGTCGAGGAGGTCTTCAAGTGAATGGGTAATGGTGATTATTTGTTGTTACGTTGAGAAGTAGTGGATATTGATTGTTGTAGATGGGATGCGCCTGGGATGGGGTAGTGTAGACTACATGGAGCCCACCGTGGCCAGTGTACTAACCTAGTACCCGACGTACGTTCCCTGATGACCCTAGTATACGATATGTGCATGAGAAGAGCGAATCGCTAACCGCAGATCTACTACGCAGTTAAGCTCGGCAGGGACCCTTGAATGAAATACAGATTAGGATTAGTGGTGAAATGATATTCAGGGCCTCGGAGATGATCATTTCACTGTTTAACCAGTCTGATTCAGTCAACCATATGCTGCACCTCTTTGTCAGCATTAGGAGCTGATACAGATGCAGGAAGAACTCAATTATACCTCTGTATCTCTTGGTACTTATTCTCTCGCCTAACTTCGTAAGCCTCAAAGAGCAGTAGCTACATCCCTAGCGGCTTCACCACTTCACGTTTCTCAGCTACAGAGGGCTTACCTCCTCTCCATGTCATTTTAGGAGAAAAATTACGTCTATGTTGGTTGAAGTCGTACTGGGTAGTTCGAGATAGATGGCTAGCTCAGTAATTGTATAAAGATGTGGGTGGTTCAGTCGAGAGTTTGGTCGAAAGGTTGCGGTTTTACAGAGATATTTCACTGGATAGTTCACCTTCAATGCATGGCATGTAGTTACACGAACTCGAGATAAATATTAACTTTAACGTTTCACTATGGTCTTAATCTTCTACCAAATCAATTTGTAGAAGTTCTGATAGTATTAGTAATTCTTTTTCGTGCATAGTGAACTTGAATAGATCACCTAAACGACTGTAACACAAAGCACTACAAGCAATAGAGCAAGGTATCATGCCCTTACGAGATCAGTCTTTACATTAAACATTTTCTTATTCCCAAGATCATCAGTGCAGCTACGAATGATCAAGAACTAACTTCCCAAGAGGTTGGATACAATACTTTCAAGATCTAGTCATTCTTCCACCACCCAAAATGTGTGCAAAGCTCCCAGGCTGCTATCAGCAATAGCGTCAAACAGGAGCAAGATTACCAACAGGTTAGAATCGGATCATTCGAAATCAGTGTACTATCCCGTTACTTATGGTCACAAAGATATTACTCCGAATTGAGTCCATATTCTCAATACGTACATAGGCAAAAAAAAAAAAAAAAGAAAAAAAAACATCATTGGCCAGATAAGTAGAATCTGAATTTCAAAAAGCATTTAGGATGATTGAAGTAAACTACAAAAGGCTGGAACAGCCCCAGATATTTTGTTCCTGGACACGTTGTGCTCTGCGACACAGCGGAAAGGATATCAAGTGCTAAGCGATTCTTAAAATTTATATTCTTCATACGCTAAGCGACAATGATTAAGAAGAGAATCCCCAATCTATTGCATTAGGATTGGACTTATATACTTGAACAAGAAAGTCGCTCATTCTCGCACAGACAAAAATGATGTCATTAGTACTGCCGCGCAGTATCCATCGCGGCTGTATCCATCACAGAACGCTACGGAACAACCCCCAGTCTCCGGGGGTGCATCACCGGCAGTGAAAAGTGTCACAGTGTCTGCGGTTATACATTCTTTATTATTTATTACTTTAAGTTTTATGCCAACGGTAAAAGCGACGTGATGGACTACATTCATTTTCTTCTTAGGATCGAATCCGCGAAACCGCCTACCCATTTGGGCTATCTACCCAGGTGTCTTTGAGATGTCGGGAATAAGGTAGTAATGCCGACTTATGGGATCTCAATTAATAAGGGACCGTACACTTGAGGCGCGATTCAGCACCACCTACGAAACGATATGCATATATTGAGGATTCATAACGCTTTTCAATTAAGCACTTAACCGCATCTACCCGACCCGTTCCCGCCGCAGGCCAAGCAACGTTGAGACCCCACACCCGATCTCATCTACGGAGTTAATATCCGTAAGTACGAGGGGTGGCACTATTACTGCCTCAGGAACGCTTATATATGAAGATGTAGTGACCAACAACAATAGAATGTGCTCTCTCAAGCCAAAGCGTGATTTGAAGGCAACAAAGAATTGATTAGAACTCACTAGGCGTCACGAGCTTCAGCGAGACACGACCGCGTCGAGTTCATCAACACAAAAATAATCCCTACCATGGCCCCTGCACATCTCTACAACCTCCCAGCAGATGCAGTCTGGTTCAGTGAGATCTTCTCTGAAACCTGACAGACTTTCCCAGCTAACTCAAAGCACCAAAAGTTACTGGTTCGTCGTCAGGTATAGGCTTAGCCTTGGCCCAGAAGATAGCCTCTCACCCTACCCACAGACTCGTAGCAACGGCACGAAATTCCTCCAAGCTAGCCGGGCTCCTTAACCAATCAGATAGGGTGCACACAGTTGACCTCGACGTGACGTTGGATAATGCCATTGATGCAGCGGTCGATTCAGCCCTATCCAAATTTGGCCGGATTGATGTGATGGTGAACAATGCCGGCACTGGTTTGATGGGGGACACCGAATCGGCGCTTCAGCCCGAGGGCCAAGCCAAGGCTCGCAAGCAGGTCGAGACAAACCTGTGGGGCACAACGAGACTATCGCTCCACGCCGTTCGCGTCTTCCGGGACGAGAACCCCAAAACCGGACAGCAGGGCGGCGTGGTGCTCAACGTCACATCCCTGGGAGGGTTCGCTGGCTTTCCCGGTACTGCCTTTTATCACGCGGCCAAGTTTGGTGTCGAGGGCTTCACCGAAGGCCTGAGTAAAGAAGTCAGACCTGAATGGAATATCCATTTCTGCCTCATTGAGCCGGGTGGCACTCAAAGCAGCTTCGTAACAGCGGGAATGGATTGGTTCGCACCTCATCCCGCATATGCAGCCGCCGACAGCCCTGCAAGGCTCCTAGAGGAATACGTGAAAGACCCAGAAATGCAGAAGACCCGGACCCCGGCCGAAAGAGTTGCCGGTGCTATGTATCAAGTGGTTGTCCTTGCTAAGTCAAAATCCTTGCCTATGCGATTACCTTTAACTGAGGGAGCGTGGCAGATCGTCAAAAACGAAATCGCTGTTGTTGACAAGGAGTTGGAAGAAGTTAAGGCTCTCAGCCTTTCAGTCGAGGTCGATGATGCGAATAAGACTGGCCAGTTCTTGCTCCACAACTACTCCTAAGCCGAACATGCACGCTAGTACTGAGTATAGATACATGCAGAGCCTTCTGAGAGGCTGGCCACTAGATTCAATTCGATAGTCGATTCTCGAGACCAAGAAACCGCCATGACTCGTTGACACATCGCATTTTAAAGTTCGGCGCCCTTGTTTCAAGTGATTTAAGTGAAGCTATAACCGACGAGTGTCCTCCAGTATTCCATCTCGACACTGAGTCGTTGAACAAGCCCCTCCATACCATCAGTTATTAGGAGACACACATGGTGTTCATTGCCTCATAACGGGTGCCAATCCCTTCCAAAACGCACACCGCGCTTTCTGGTCGTCAGAAACCCTTTCAACCGAGACGTTCCCTGTCCTTATGAGCAATCTTTCTCCATCACATCCCCAGCTCCTCCAGATGGGAGTGCCCGGAAACCGTAGGGTTGAAGGGTCCAATGTGCGTACGAAGGAAATCCAGTAATCCATCATAATGGGGACCACACCTGCATTATAAGTATAGTAACCCCGTGGTCCACGCCCCGGGCCAGTAGGGCTGTCGGGCCCGAAGATCGCCCAGGCTTCGAAGATGTGCGGGACCCCGAGACCTGCGGCTTCGTTCTCCGCGTCATGAACGTCGTACCGATAGCCCCAGGCTTGGGATTTGTTAGTGGAACGGGTATAAGAGTTGAGAATTTGCGTCACGGGGCATGTGAATGTCGTTTCGCCGTACGCTTTGGCCGTGGACGGGAACCATGCACCGTGATTCGGTAGGCTTTCCATGCGCGGATAGCGCTCTAGAATCTCGCTGACATTCGACGCCGATAGAAGCGGGTAGTTACTCTGTAGGAACGCGGCCATTTGGTCACGCGTTGACGCATCCACAGCGAAGATCGTGCCTTCTGGATTCTCGTCAGCGGAAGTTGAAACCGCTATAAGTAGATTAGGCTTGACTACGTCAAAAAATACGAATACCTTACCGTCAGTTGTACTTCCCATGATTACAGGCACATCGACGAAGTTGCCCCTTTCGAGGAGGCAATACGGCAGATCAGGCAAGAGCACGCCATCCACGCACGGCGTCCAGAAAAAGAGCGGTTCCGCCGCGGCTGGGGGCCCAGGGAAAGCAGCTGGGACGTTAGCCAGCTGTAGGACCTCAGTAGGTTTACCCCGGAGACACTTCATCGCCTCGTCATTCTCGGCGCTATCGTTACGGCAGCCCGTCCGTCTGAGCACGAGGTTGAACTGCCACTCCAGCTCGTGAACGAAGGGCTGCGCGGGGAAAAAGACGGATTCTCCAACGGCGCCGACAAACAACTTCTCCCGCGTGTCGTTTGCGACGAGGTGCAAGGCCACGGATCCCGCGCCGGCAGACGCCCCGTGGATCACGATGTGATCAGGGTCGCCGCCGAACTGCGCTATGTGCTTCCGCGCCCAGCGCATCGCTGCCCGCTGGTCGAGGAGGCCGACGTTCAGATCGCCGTCGTCGCGCACGTGCCGACTCGCCAGGAACCCCCATAGCCCCACGCGGTAGTTGAAGTTGACGAACACGATTCCGTGCCCCGAGCGTTCGACGACGGCGGTCCCGTTCCAGTTCGCGTTGCTATTCGTCGTATAGCCTATTTGATTTTGTTACATGACACGCATTAACAAACAAAAACTTCCGGATCCCTCTTTACGGGCTGGTTGCGGGGACGAAACATACCACCGCCCTGGATGAACAGCCATACGGGCAACTTTGACTCGGCCGTCGCGTTCGCGGGCGCCCAGACGTTTGCGAAGAGACAATCCTCATCCTGGATTGGGTTTGGATATGGCTGGGAGATACCCAGACATATCGGTCCGAACTACGACGGTCGGATATTACATTAGCTTTTTCACCTCGGACATCAGACGCCCCTAAAAGTACACAACAGAAAGCTGTCCGTATATATACCTCAGATTCGCTTACGAGGGTTCTCGGAACCCCCGCGCAATAAGTCCAGATACCAGTTTACGAGACGATGAAGCGAGCTCAACTCACAGTATCCGCTTCCACTTCACACCCCACACACTCCGGTTCCGGGTCAACAGGTCGTCTAAACCTCCTCTCACCAAGGGGCGGCGCCGCGTACCGTAGCCCAAGATACTGCGCGACGCCGCCCCCGGCGCCTACGAGAGTTCCGCGATACGTCGCATACCCGAGGTTCGCGCGGGCGATGCTCGCTTTCGAGTCCTCAGGAGGTTCCCCCCCAGCAAGCAGGCCGATCGTCAGCCCCAGGACGAGAGCCAAGATAATAATGGCCGCGACGCAGATTCCGAAGAGCGCATACCGATAGCGCGGGACGGAGGACCAGAAAGTCTTTTTGGGCGTTTCCATGCTCCGCCCATTGGTCGTTTGTTTATAGCATATGAGATAAATCTGATGTCTGGGAGAGAAGAACCGGGAAAAGACCGCGAGTTAAAGATAGAGGTACGTCCCCTTAGATAGAAACAGCGAGATGAGATGAGCAGATAGATCTACAAGCCAAGATCCTGGTCACACCGACGAT
The DNA here is from genome assembly GCA_022495235.1 of Xylaria curta. Taxonomy (NCBI): domain Eukaryota; kingdom Fungi; phylum Ascomycota; class Sordariomycetes; order Xylariales; family Xylariaceae; genus Xylaria; species Xylaria curta. Next base: position 49,544 of record MU376008.1, on the reverse strand, counting down.
CACCGAAACACATGTCTCAGATTAGTTCAACGGGTTGATACGGAATGACGTATTTAGTTTGTACATATCCTTTATTGGTTGCGATATTCATGAAAAGAGCTATTGATCATATACCATATCCTCATATGTACTTCAATAACGACAAACCAGCACTTTCTCCAAATGCTTTTCCTCTCTGGTCAATGCAACCACAGAACACGTTGATTCGTTTTGGCTCGTATCAAACAAGAAAATGCACAAAACCCCCATAAGGAAAAGCCCGACCCCCGAAGAACCGCCCTGGAAAACCGTTATACCAGATACCACCAACGCCAATATGAGGAAAGAAGTAATCATGAGTCTCATCAAGGAAGCTCCAGTCACTTCGTAAGAGTCGCTACCATGCCAGATCGTCCGAAATGCCATGTTTTGAAAAAAGTTTATAAGTTGAATGCATCGGAAATCCATATGCCGCTTTCAACCCAAACACCAGCACATGCAATTGAAACATGATCTAATCATAGAGTCGTCATCGTGTACAGCATTCCGCGGGGTGTATTAACAATCGATACGCAGAAAAGCGCCAAGAGCGAATAGAACAAGTCATTTTAATCGAATTTCGGCGTCTGCGCCTCACGCGGCAGAGACTTTGCGAACGGGCGACGTAGCGTTGACACTCCCGACTCGACCACTTATCTTGCGCACACCAGCTGACTCCTTGACACGAACAGAGTCATAGGTTCGCTTACTGCTTCTGACCTTCGTCAGCACATTGGATGCGCTTGCTGAGCGAGTGGGTGAGCCCAGGACGGCGTCTGTTACGGCCTTATGCCGAATGCTGCCTATATTCTCGGCATCGTTGGAAGCATCGTTGTCGATGACTCGGTAGATGGTGGTCGATGTGTGACTGTAGGAGCGACCCTTCTCGCTACGGTCTGGCGAATGGGTTGCCTTCCGACGGGTTCGCATGCGCAACATCCATTCTTCTTCCGATTCGGCGTCATTTGATTTCGTGTGGACTGTTACCACATCCGTCTCTGCAGTCACACCCTCTTCTTCGACAGTTTGGTGGATTTGACTCCGTTGATATGGATGATGGCGGTCGGCTCTTCCTGTCTTCCTTGGCTGGCCCGGCGTCGGCGCGGGGAGGTAGTCCTCTTGAATGCCAGCATTACGTCTCTCTTGGTCCATTTCACCAAGTGGAGTACGGTTCGAGGGAGTTCGACTTGGTGGCGTCGACGTGCGGGCGTTGCGACTTAAAGATGTTTTCTGCATTGCTCGGATAGGTGTACTGGGCTGCGCACTGGCAGCAAGTTCTTTTCTCAGCTTTCGCTCAATTCGCTCTTCGATCCACCACTCTCTAAAGACTCCTTGGTGGATGTGCAGCCAGTGTTGCTGGGGGCCGACGACCATACCGGGTCGCATGAATCGCATGAAGGCGATGACTTCGTCAGCTGTGAATCCATGTCGATAGATCAAATAGGCTCCGATTAGGCAGCCGGTTCGTCCAAGGCCGGCTTTGCAGTGTACTGCTATGTTCTTCTTCTTGACCGTGATAGTCTCATGGGCAAGTTTGATGAACTTTCGAACTGTGCTGAAAGGAGGGCAGGTACCGTCCTCGAAGACCATATCGAGGTGGCGAATTCCCAAAGCCTCAAAATAAGACGGAGAGTAGAGAGGAGAGTTGAGGCGCACGACGAGGCCAATATTGCGCTCCGAAAAGTGTCGCAGGACATTTTTAAACGGCCCAGGAAGGCCTGGATGAATATCAACCTCCTCGAGTGTCTTGGGGAGTGCAGCAAATGCCTCGGATGATTCTGGAATGCGATCTACGGGTTCATACTGAGGGGATGCGAATGCCAGGAAGTGGGGAGTAACCCAGTTGAAATCGCCCTGATCGATCCGCTCAAACCTCTCGTATTCGTCGAGATCAAAGTCATCCATTACGCAGCAACCCTCCTCCTTGGCTTTCCACACCCCGTAAACAACGTCCTGGACGGTGAGGCCGTAGTCTGCCTGGCTGTAGCCAGCATCGCGGAAGGGCATCAGGGGCGGGTCGATCTGGGCAATGGGCGCGAGGATTTCATGTGGTGGCCATGAATGGAACAAGACTAGGTAGCATGCGAGCATGCAAGCGGCATTCGCTCGAGCTGGAAGATGGTTAGTGGGGACTTGGGATGGGCGGCCAAGGACGTGGAATACGTACATTTAGGGTCAGAGCGACTCCAGAAAACAATCGGCCTATCTTCATTCTCCTTTTCACCTAGGATATGGTGGAAATGCAGCGCGAATCGGTACAGATGACCGATGTGTAGCGGGCCGAAGTCGTGATGGAAGGCATTGTAGAGCAGGTAGTCGTCGACGGAGAAGTAGAACGGGGCTTGTCGCGGCGTGGCAGATGCGGCGGTCACCGGACCATCGACAGCTCGCTGCGAGCGCTTGGATGGCGATCCTCGAGTCTGAGGCGCGGGATATGGAAAGAGGGTTTCTGCTGTCGGGGGGTGATTGTAGGATCCCAGATACAAGCGGCCTGCGTAGGTCAGCAGTGTCACTGGCGCATTGAGGACTGGAGAGAGAAACGGTGGAAATGCGATGCTGGTTGCGCAGATGGAAGAGCTCGCGTGCTCGGCTCCTTTGCGCCCAGCCATGTGTAGATAGATATACCGATGCGTAGACCAGCTGTGTATGGGATTGGGCGGTGTGATATTGTCAATGGAACATACCTCGTATATACTCTACGACGAGTCCCGCATTGCGTGCCCGTGAGGACGGCATAGCGACTGCTTCGACCTGTTTACCGAAAGGGTCGATATTGGCTGTATGGGCGCGAGGGTGAACAGAAGGTGCAATCGGTCGAGCGCCGTAGCTTAGATGTCCTCGGATGTCCTGCTCGAATGCTCTCGTCCAGTTCTACTATGCAATCGCTGCATGCAGTTCTGAAAGTCTAATATGATGTCGTCCAGAAGAGGCGGTAAAGAATATGATGCTGAGCACTTGTTGACACTCCACTGGCTGCGCGTGCGCTTTCACCTTGAGGTATTGGATATACCAAGGAATATATACAAGCAAAGCAGTGGTGAGTCTTCGGAGCTGAGAGGACTGCTACCGTTGGGTGGATGGAGGAGAGTGAAAGAGGTGGAAGGAGAAGTTGCAGATGACGATGATTTTGTACTCTTGTATATTGTTGTTGTTATTTTAGCTTGCCGGCGACCCGCTGTCGATGTTTCATGCGACCCACTTCCTGCTTGGTGCTAGCGCTTGTGTCTGCTGTTTACAAGGTTCGTTGCCTAGCAACTGTGAACGGCGCCACAGTGGGTAGCGGTAGCTACCTACCTAGTGGCTGAGCTCGTCCCTCAATTGCCCTGTTTTCATTGAATAGCAAACTCACCCCGCCTCAGCTGCACGCATTATCCTACCATTGTCACCCAAATCCACATCCCGAAACCACATCACCATGGCAGCAAACATAGACCAGGCCTTCCCTTATTCATTGTATGTTTCTTTTTTACAGCAAACAAACCAACAACGTCATTAACATCCCGGTGCTAATCGTCTCCTCCCTCCACAGGACCATCGAAGCGCCATTCATCACTTCGCGATTGGCCTCAGTTGCTCTACAAGCTCTCCAAGTTGACAAGGAACTGTCTCCCTTGGTGTCACGCACCTTTGCGCTTGCCCCCTCAGAAGATGCCGTCGACGCTCATTCAGAGACAAGTGTCCTCCGTGTTGAGTACAAGGCTACTACCAACAGGATGCTGCGTGTCGCTGTCAACTCCTTCATGGAAAGTCTAAGTCTTATTATTGAAGTCATGGGAGAGCTTGATGAAGATGTCTTGGCCGCCAGAGACCAGGCCGAGGGCCGGTTACCTGTCTGATCGACCATCCTTACATCTGTCAATAGCTTTGGAATGTGGATGACAGCACAATTTGCCCGCCTGCAGCTGTTAAGGAACGCTCTTCACGTCAATGATCCTGTTATATGATACTGTGAATGAGGCTCCTCGCCTTTTTTTTCCGCGGCCTCGCTAACTTTGAAACAGCCATATGTACATCTAAAATTCGGCCGTAATCTGTTGAGCCACAGCGCAAACAGCTGAAAAGCGCGGGGCGTAGCCGCCTGATCTGATTAGCCACTCGTAGTTAATACTACGAAAATAGAGAAGAACTTAGTGGCCCGGGTCACCTCGACAACGTTACATAAAGGGCCCTGCACGGGCGGCTTCTGCTACACAAAGTCCACTCAATTTTACAGAACATTCGATCACAAATACACCAGTTGTGTCCGCCTGTTCGCCTTGCGGCGCGTTGGGCCGGGTGGAATGTAGAGTTCACTATGAAAGTCTGGTTGCCGTAATTATCTACACAGCACGTTGGCAACCTTTCGCGACGTATGCTAGCTGCTTCCGCTTCTTAGACGATAAACCGCTCGCGGAAAGCAACAATAACATTAACCTATCCTTCGTTATAACCCTCAATATCTGCCGCCGAATAAGTTGTCATCTGATCCAGCAGACGGTAGCCGCACGCTTAAACAATCTTCTGTTGACAACACAGAGTCTCAGTTGATGGCTGCGCCGAAGTTAATAGATATAGATAATGCCACCCAAGCCACCTTTCACAATAGTTCCACAATTAGATCTTATGGCTTATGTCATATTCTATGTCATATTCCAAACTTAACCTAATTGGGCGATGAGATCTCCACAATTGCCCACCACGCCCATTGGACAACGAGAGCTCTTAACTGGTTGATGTCCCCACTCACCTCCCAGCCCCATGCATTCCAGCACTTCTACCTTGACTTCTCTCATCTTCTCCACCTTATCATTGCTTGCTTGTATTCATCCTTATCATCATCAAACTTGATATGAACCATCTCCGATTCTTCTCCTTCTCGCTTTTTTCTCTTTCCTAATTCGTCAATCACCGTACAAGCATATTAGGTCAGTCAGTCCTAAGGAAGCTGTCACACGAAAGTGGACACTCCGAGCCGTCCGCCAGACCTGTTGCTTGCATTGCTGGTCACGTTGCGACCGAGACCGTTATAAAATGCCGACTTCTACCCACTTGAGTACGCTCTTTGGAAGAACCGGGGACTCGGGGAAGCGCCTCTCGTCTTGATGGACCAGCGATGACACGCGCAAGCGGTTGTCGTTGCTCTGGAGATGTGGCGACTCGTCTGCACGTACTGGCTTGCGAGCAACTGGTCTGGTGACGGCGGGGGCATTCGTGAATGACACGACCGCGACTTAAGTCGCCCCTCCGACTCGTCCTCTTCCATCCTACCTCTAGTTGACTAGTTTATACCCGAGGTTCCTTGCATCGTCTTGCTTGGCTAGCTTAACTTCACCACCATTGGTACACTTGTGATTAAACACTAATACTTCCGTGCTATTTTAGATTTCTCTTATGGACATTCCGACCGCCTCGGATACGGATACGGATACTAACGAAGACTTCTCCGATGAAAGCATTCATCTCAAGAACGTTCAAGCCTTCGTCGCGTGGCGAACCTCCGACGGCGAGAATCGCTCTCTTTCAGACTTAAATCTTTCCTTGGATTACAATGCCAATACCGAGAGCGCACTGGTCACATTACAGACAACTACAAGATTGAAGAAGGGTTCCACTAAGCCTAGCATCTTCCTCTTCATCAAACCGGATCAGATATGTACCTTGACCTGTATCACTGCCGATGAGGAGGATTTAGGTCACGATAAGGAGCTGCACAGGCGCGCGCGGGAGAAACTGGGTACGAGTACAAATGTCTTACGATTTGAGCTGGGAAGCCCACCAACCTTCGTTGTCCCGAACGAATACCCTTTCAAGTTCTTCAGAGCCGGATCGCAGGATGTGTGGAAGTCGTGGACATCCTTTGCCAAAGACACGCATTGCTTCTTTCTTCACTTCCCCACGAAGAGCCTATCTAAAGCTCGATTAATATCGTTCTGTCAGGCTGCATCGACTCGTGGGGCTCTCACGTCACTTGAAAATAATATCATTAGTCTCTATGGGGGCAAGAGCGGCAAGGTGGTTAATCCGCATGCGGATGTTAATGATGATTTTACTCAAGATGAGGCAGGCGGCGTAATTTTAGATGATGAGAATAATGCGCCGCCAGCTTATGAGGAGCGTGCTACTGCAGGATCTAGCGCATCCGCTGTTGCACCCCCTCTCTGCTTGTCTCCAGGTATGCAACCGAGTGTCTTCTCTGGTAAGAATTTTAACTAATATCGATGAAAAAGGTCCCGATCTATCAGGATCCCGTAAGCGCCGTCGCGAAGACAATAGCAGTACCGATCACGACGATGCCTTCACTCACAAGAAGACCCATCAGCTCGACGATAGATTACTATGTGCGATCCTTGGTTTGCAACGGACTGCAGAGGAGACAAGGGCAGCACAAGAAGCGAATCTAGCTAAGATTATGGCCAAGGTAGAAGAGATAGAGGGGCGTTTCAAGGAGCTCGAGCAATCTCAGCGAAACTTGGTGGACGAGGTAAGAACGCACATGGCGCCGCTCTGGGACGAGCTGGACGGGCGGCTACAAAGCCAGGAGGATAGGGAGCACGTGTTCATGAGGGATACAATCGAAGAGGTTGTTGATGAGAACATCAAAGGAAAGATGGTCGAAGTAGTTGATGAGTATTTCAATGAGGATGAGGGCCAAGGCCTCATCCGTGAAGTCGTTGGGGAAATGATACAGGAGGAAACAAGAGACTTCCTCCAGAGTCAACGTTTCACTGCGAATATTACCATTAATAGCGAATCATCTCCAACGTGATAAAATATTATCCATAGATTTATTTTGGCGTACCGATTTGGTGATTCAGTAAAACGAGATGAAATTTACAGTATTGGCGGGTTTACCCGTAAGTAATTATTCCAGTTTGGTATTTAGACGACGCAAGAATGTATCATTGCCCAGTGGACAAGAGTATAAGGCGAAGCTGGCGACTTTGGCCTATCCTTAGCTTGGTTCTATCTCCTTTATTAACGAATCAGAGTAGTCCGTAACTGAAAAGCTAGCTACGGCTTCTACTGGAGAGTTCGAAGAGACAGGACCATTTGCTAGAGCTATTGACTATTTTACTGCTCTTAGATCAATAACACGACGATTTTTCTCGACATCGGATTTAGGTGTACCGGCACGGAGGGATTGTTTCCCTTAAGCCCTGGTCGACAAGGACTTCACCTTCATTACTATTATCATTGACTAGCTACGGCGTGGCAGGTCTTTTACTATCCATGCCTTTCCCGCTTATTGAGGCCTCACGAGAACATACCGCGTAATCCGAGTCACGTAAATAGCATACAGGAACGTGTCCCGCCAAGAAAGATGCTGATCGAAGTTCCGAGATGTCTGAGGGGGGATCGTTCGCCGCCATTCTTAGATTGCCTGGCATCAAGAGGATATATGCTTGCTTTACGAATATAGGTCGCCATGATACCGATCTGAGGTACGAGATGACACACACGACTTGCGTTCAGGCTCGAGGAGGCGGAAGAGTATGCTCGAAATATGAAGCGAAAGAAATGCACAGAAGCACAAAATAGACTTGGTTAAGGCCTATACGGGTAAAGGGACTCCTGACGGAGGTCCCAGAGCTGGAGTCTGGAACTTTTCAACTCGATCTTAAAAGTTCTATGACTATCTTCTCTGTTGCCAATATTGTAACCAAATAAATGCTTATTGACTTGATCCCTTTCAAGTGCGTCAGTATGGCTATAGCCTCCTGTCGCGGATGTGACTATATATATACCGTTAGTTTCGGATGGAACTAACGGCGTCGTTTTTTCCGTCACACCTCCGAATTTGGGCTTTATCAAGTTAAGAATACGATGTGATTATTTTAGGTACACGAAAATAATTTGCATTCGCGTCTCATTTTGTTACATGTATCAGTACACATGCCTCATCTTTCAAGGGAGCAGCCGAGATAAAACCGTGTGACATAAGTTACAGACTCACTCCGTGAAGGTTATGCAAACCTACCTAGATCACCCTAATCTGATAAGCGGGATTCATCCGATTGGGTACGACCTAGGATGACCTTCGTGCCTGTTGACGAGGGCGCCTTACACATTTATGCTATTGAAAAGGAAATATTCATTAAGCTACCGGCAGCATATTTTAATGTGAAGATATTTTAGTGTAAGACAAGAACGTGGACTTTCATTGACGCCGATTTCGGATACTAGTTTCCAGTTGAACGTATTTTGTGAAACTGGCTCCTGGGAATTGGTCGACGTGAGATTTTATTCGATGGCTAACAATTTTAGCCGTAGACGCTGTGTCAGTCACCATGCACAAAAAAGATTTGAAGACTCTGCAACTAATTGTAGTGTTTCGCTTTTGTGGATCTACATATATAGCCAAGGCTTGCAAATCCCTTGCATACGACTAACGATTTATGAAGTTCGCATTTCCTTCCTGGTTAGGTTGGAAGATTCCAGCATCCGTTTCAATGGCGAATCACGAATTTCCTTCCCCCACAAGACTCCCCATCGGGTGATTCGTGTTACCTGGGTCGTAAGACTGCGTGAAGTGTCGAATACCGCCGGGCCGCATCGGTTCATATAATCCTCTCCCTTTCATAGAAACTATTGTGCTGTCCCGATCGAGCAAACACGAGGACGAACTGGTGGTGGTCTATGGGGCATATTAGTTTGCTCCATATCATTCTTCGAATCCCATAACTCACTTTGGCTCGTGCTTGACGGGAGGGTACTTGCCGCATTCGGGATGATCACAAATGCTCCAAGGATGGTATCCGCAGCTGAGGCAGTCTCCATCCAATTCTTCCATCGTCTCTTCCTGGCAATGTTTGCAGCTGCTAATTTTCATGGTTGCGATAGAGTATTGCAATGAAGTATTATTCGAATAGCCTGACTTGACGGAGCGGACTAAAAGCTTGACGTGGCGATCTCGGAAACAGATCAGTTAAGACCGGAAAGTCCTTGGTTCTTATACCCATTACTGATTTCTTTGAATGGACACGAGATTGCCTTGTATCTAGTGTATCTACTTAGGCGCTGCAAGGGTTGGTTAGGCGCTTGATCATCGGCCTCTATGTTGAGGGTATGTGCGTCTACTTCATCCCCCTCGTTTGTTCCCGGTTGCACTACCCTGCTTAGGCAGATGCCTCCATATGATGGCCTGAATATTTGCACGGAATGATCGAGAATTTTCCTATAAGAAGTTTAGTGGGTTTGGGATAGTTCTGTACATCAGAGGGGTTTCAGAAAAAAATAGTAACTTTCAGCCTCGAGCAGACTTCAGATATGCAGCATAGAACGTGGAATCTACCAATATGCCACCCAACCCCGTGATATTCATTGCAGCGGGGTACGGTCCACAGCGTGGAAGCCACGTTACACGTGATGCGCTCACTGGTGTTGTGAGGCGTGAGTTGTAAAACCTCTTCGGACCTTTTGTAAAAGGCTGAGAGATGTCTCGGTGAAAAGGTCCGATATACAGCTTCTTGTTGTCTATGTCATGTGAATCAATGTAATAGTTTTATCAAGTACAATTGATTCTCGAGCCCTAGTCTGGTATTAATACTTCATTACGCCTGAAGACTTTCTATAATGCAAGAATAGCCAAGGAGGCTACACATGCTGATGAAAGCAACACCTCCAATCACAGAACAACCCTCCTTTCCTGATTTATCCAATAAACTGGTGGGGCATGTGATACTCAACATGACTCACCGAAGTCGGCCACTCTTTTTTTGTTTTGTGCGTCTAACAATGGCTCTTGTCCAATGCTTCCATAATAATAAATTCGGGCTCTTGAATAACAAGAAACCAATGATGCCAGAAACTACATATCCGCATATTTAACGGCTTCTGAAATGAGTATGATTTGAGTATTAGCTCAATGAAAAGGCTTCAGATTAGCAACGTAAGCGCATTATCCCTGTGCACCAACTTAATCGAAACAGGTAGGTTAACAGCGATGAGTAGCTGCCTTCTGCTCAATTGAATCACATCTCCATCAATGATGCCATCAAAATACCATGAGAAACGTTCAATTCATGCTAATAAATGGGCGTCAGGCAGGTGTCTTATAATAAGGCTCTTGGCAAGGAAGTATTCGATGCTAAAGGTCGTTCAATCTCTTCTTATTCCCCATTTGGGGAACTATTTCCATTTAGCTTACTCAAAAGGAAATATGTATTATTGCTAAGCTCTTGGACTGGTGTCGTGCTTATGCTGAATGTCGGGAAATTCAGCAGATACAAGAGAGGGGCTGACAGTTGGGAATGACATTCAGCAGCTAATGGAAAGACCAAGATAGAGTAATACCAATGGGAGTTTTGAAGGTTAGGTTTATCTTGTCGCCTTAGCTGAAAACCGAGGCCTGATCTGCAGCACATTGGGCAGAGGAATGGTCACACCGCCATGCGAACATGTGTGCGGGGTGAAGGTACCTGGATACTGGCTTTTACCATTCTCCCTGATTCTAACTTACAATAACGATTAGCTGCCTCCCCGCTTTGGCGTCTCGCGTGACTTATAACATTCGTAAGAGGAGTTTCCGAAATAAGAGATGCTATGTACTTGAAAATTTATCAAGTATGGGCATCTACCTCATTTCAAATAGACCTTGGGTAGTGTCATAAAAGATGATGTCGTGTGCTTATCGCAACACATGAATAGCCGTGCTACAAGATAAGACTCCATTGATAACTATGGTTCAAGGCTGCAGAAGTGTATGGCAATCGTACTTGTTTCGCCCTCGCTTTTCATTAATCCAACTAAGCTAGCAAGATATGCTGCTGAAAAATCTGGCATACGAGTCTGCTAGGGTTGTTGTGTGGGCTTTCATAGGAACCTCCAGGCTGACATGAGCTGGGCCCTCCAATCTTATGGTCAAGCCGAGGAGGTCCGAGTAGTTGATTAAGTGATTATCCCGTGATGCCACGAATGTCTCTTCAAAAAAATGAAGGATATAGGGCGGCTTGGGAAATTGAGGCATCGTGTTTCGCAATGACATGTCAATTGCCAAGGATCTGGCGTCAATTAGTGTGGATATGGGGAAATGTTATGCGGCCAAACAGTTGAACTTAATTCCCCATCTGAAACACGGCTCATGACTATGAGTCCACAGTATAGGAGCTCGTTGATTATTCAACTCCAATGAGGTGACTGAAAAGGGAGGAATGAAGGCGAACTCTGTTAAGGGGTAATCGAAGCATCAGTAACTGAAGAATTTCTGAACACTCTCTTCAAGCCATTCATCAACCTCGTTCTATTGTACGTGAATCAGAATCATTCAAATATCGCTTGTGCATCTATTTCAAAATTAATATTGTTATCGTGGGTTGTCGAGTTTCCATCGTGGTAATGGTAAGTTGTCGATAGTCGCCCTCGCCTTGTTGCTACCCACGTCAGGGAATCTTTCCTTCAACTCTTCAATTTCATTGTTCCTTCCTTGCTGCTCGTATATGCGCAGCAAGATTTCCGCCGTAGCAATCACTCGAGAATTACTAGGACTAATAAGGTTTGTTTCGAATACTTTGGACATGATGGTTTTGCAACACTTTTCTGCAGTATCGGCATCGTCTTCGTGGTGAAGGACGTAGTATGCATAACCCCATTCGGCATGTACCCAGTCCGCGTGATCAGGGGGGACCCTTTCCCGTAACCACTTAATGAGCTCTCCAGCTCGCTCCCATTGATCACTTCGGACGTAAGCTCTCGACAGATTTCCTTTGGTCATGAACATCCCAACATGGTCATCGCCTAGAGTCCGTGTAACAATTGGGACAATTTCTTCTAGGATAGCCACTGCATCGTTGTTGCGGCCCAGCTCCATATACACTTTGGAAAGATCGTTGACGGACCACAAGGTGTAAGCATGCTCTTCGCCAAGAACCCTTTTGCGTGCTTGCAAAACATCATGCACTAGTAATTCGGCTTTAGACAGTTCGTTCTTCTGTGTACACATGTACATGCCTAATTCGTTACGTGCCATGAGTGTATCTGGGTGGTCATTTCCGAAGAAGTGCACGCGTTTTTCTAGTACTTCCTTCAGTAATGCCTCGCCTTTGTGGTGCTTATCGAGGTGCAAGTACGTTCGAGCTAAGTTGAACATAGCGTTAAGAGTTAAAGGGTCGTCGGGGCCGTACTTTCGTATCAGTGCATCAACAGCTCTTTCCCCGGCGCGTTTTGATAAGTCTCGAAATCCAGCTAGCCAGAGAGATTGAGTCAAATCATTCAACGTAAGGCAGTATTGCACATGAACTGGCTTCCAGGGAGGCCACACGAACCAGTCAGATATTGAGGGGCGGGACCATAGCTGGGTCATGAGCATTTGGTGCTGCAAGTCCAGACAACCCTTAATATCGAACAGATTCCAGAGTGAACTTGCCAAGCTTCTTTTGGCTTCCAGCGTCAAAGGATGGGCTGCACCCAGTTTGGCGGAACGGAAACTGACTACTTTAAGCTGTAACGAACGGGCCCTCTTCCACAATCCAGCTTCGGCATATACAATTCCGAACCTATCGAGATACGAGGCTTGCTGCAGAGTCTCTGGAAGGTTAGAATAAGTGTCCTGTAGTAGAGATAAGCATGCTTCGATGTGAGGGAGTAATAACCTGCGGAGAGCCCTTCCAGAAGTCTCCATGTTTGTCGAAATGGAATGCTCTAGTATGGCCGCTGTGCAATCAAGCCACTTTGCCTGATCATCTGTTTTTAGTCTTTCTCTGGACCACTGATGAATAGCCGGATGGAGCGTGAAATAATGTTTGGGTAAATGCTTTCCTACGACTGTTTTCTCGGACCGTAATTCTATTTCACTCATGGAGATGATAGAGTGGTCATAGAGTACCCGAGCTGCAGTCATGAGACGATCTTCTACGATCTGCATAGACGAAGAGTCAAAGATGAGCGAGGGGTGGACAGAAAGACCCCTGCATGTTTTTAGGGCGTCTGAGCATAGAGGAAATATGATACTGGGTATTGAAACAAAATGCATCGAGGCGAAAATGTGAACGAGATCGACGGCATCACGATATTCTCGCGTGTTGCCGTTCAGAATATCCGTGAACGGCAGTTCCCAAGTCGCATAAATATTAGCATCAGATGCGGACTTAACAAGGGGGCGACTTAGGAGAGCTTGGCGACAGCCTAGGAGTGATTTAAGGTATCTACCAAGAGGGAGAAATCGCGTCCGGATTGTGTGAGCTGCTTGCTTCAATGCCAAAGCTAGATAACCAAGCTCTGAGGCAATAAGACCGGCATCTTGCCTATAAAGCTGGGTTGTTTGATCTAGTTCCTTTTCGGGATAGGCTAAGCGAAGAAGAAGCATAATTGCTTCCTCTGGGTCCATCCCTCGAAATTGGAAAGAGCCCACCGTATTATACAACTGGGCCCCAGGGTTTCTAGTTGTAATGAGCACATGCCCGTGACCAAATATGGGAATAAATCTAGATAGGTCCATTTCAGGATCATTAGCATTGTCGAGAATCAAGAGCCACGAGTCAGAGAGCTGAGACAGCCAGGCCTGACCAGCTCCAGGCTGTGCTCCTTTCCCAGCCAGGATACCAAGAGAACCAAACCCGTCTTCTGCGTTTGATCCTGTTGAGCAATCGATCCAAAAGACCCCCCAGTACCTGAAGTAATGATTAGCAAGTCCTCTACGTGTTTTATTTGATGACAACTACCTATGGCGGTTATCCTCTGAATATCGAAGACAAAACTGGGTTTTGCCAGATCCTGGGAGACCATATATCACAAATACTTTAGGTTTGCGTCCCTTCTTTAAACTTGGATCTCCAAATCGTTGCCGAAGCAGTTCCATCTGCTTCTGCCTTCCAACATAGTAGTCTGATCGACGATTGACGAGGTAATGGACATTGGTGCACGGCGAAACAGGTGATTCTAATGTATCGTTTACCAATGTGACTGACTCTCTACTGCGCTCTGGACTGATAACCGATGATCCAGAGGGCGTAGTTTCGAATACTGTTGGTTCGGATCCCATAGAGAACCTAGCATTTGGTATGGTCCCTAGTAGCAAGTTTTCCACTTCATGTCGACGTTCTCTCCGTATAATCTCGAAATCATGTTCCCATCGTTTTGCAGCACATGTGGATGCTAATCTGACATACTTATCCAGTGCTGCCAATACCAGCTTGTAACCTGGGGAAATATGGCTACTGAATTTCACCATTCCAGAATGTGTAGCACTTATTCCGCATTGATCAACCTCATTCCAACTGGGACTAGCCGAGGCTCGGTCGACGATGTAGATTCTATGCCTTCCAATAGTTGTCCGTAGCTGTTCCCAGAAATTGTAGACAAAGAAGTGTTTCATGATAGGTGCAAATTGGTCCGTGATCTCTTGCAACGCTTCGGAACCTTCGAGCAAAGTGATCATGAAATTACTCGGCTCTGGATATCGTGAACGGCCTGCGTAAAGTATCGCATCTTTCTTGAAGCCTTGATGGGGTGTTGCCATGAACAGAATAGCGATTGTTGAACGGAATATTGATCTAATATGCTCAACTCTGAAATCTTTTCGAGAATGGGAGTAGGCAAGAGCCCTTTTCACCAGAAGACCACCGAATTCATGACATATAAAGATGATAGGGCGTCGTTCGGCTTGCTGCAGTTCTCGATTTGCGACGAGATGATTTACGAGTGAAACAGCCTCTTCAAAGACGCCGTTGACATCAGATCCTCCCGGTGCAACCAATCTATCGGCATCGTACTCATATATCAATAGCCGAGTCTTATATTTATCATAGGGGAAGAGATCTCTCATCCACATGATCCCCGATGCTGGGTCGAGCCATGCGTCCCTGCCCGGCTCATGCAAACCGTGTACAAAGACGAGACTATGGCGAGTGTTATTGTATCTGTCGCATGTATGGGGCCTTTTTATACTTACTCGACTGCAATGTCTCGTGTTGATGGCGTTTCCTCATCAGATTCATTAAAATCGATGATACCCATGACGTCAAGTAGCCTAATATCAATTGTTGTGTGTTGCTGAAGCTGCCTTTAGATACAACTTAACCCTCCTTGTTTGGCGCCGGCTTTAGTGAGTGTATGACACGTGCGGCTCACACGAAAGATGGAGACGTAGCATCGGCTGGAGGCGACAGCTTGCTTGAGTTAGACTAGGTCCTGTACAAGTACATGCATAGTTGGGCCAACATGCAGATGACCCCTGCCACTCACAGTAAGCTGTAGCACACTATTCACAGTGTTCAGTAAGTATGGCGGTGGGGGCTGAAACCAGGTTTTAGCAAGGTATAACACGCCTCGCGGATAAGTAGATCTTAATAGATTCCTACTAACTAGTAGGGGATAAGGTAAACTTAGCTCAAGTGATCTCCAGTACAAGCGAAAAAGTCTGTCTGTAATTCCTCTAATCCTTAGATCGTCTCAATACAATACTGGTGATCACATTTCTGGTTCACTTTCTGTATATGACCCCAGACCCAGATCCCCGCGAGGTGAGCGCTGCATATACAGCCTAGCTGCCACGTTTTGAACTATGAAAAAGCATTTTAGCGTTGAACTGAAACCCCTGCGAACTTATACAATTTAAAGCTACGGCAAAGGTTACTGAAAGCACTTGGCTAAGATGGTAGCATATATGTTGTATGTATAGGTGAATACGAAGTAGGCACCTGCTAGGCTAATCATCCTTACATAAAACTCCAGGCCCTCCAGATAAAGCTGATAGTAGTGATCAACCCAGATCCACCTTACAGCCCTCCGTAATTTGTAACACCAACGTCGTGGTTTGCTTTTCGACGCCTACAAGTTCAATCTTCTCCCCCTCTGGAAGCGCTATTTTAGGGTACCTTTGGAGAATTCGTGTGATTATGTATGCGGCTTCAGTGAGAGCAAAATCCACTAGGGAGTCGTTAGTACGTTTAAAAGGAAGTTTTAAATGGCACTTACTCCCTAAGCATATACGAGGTCCACCACTGAACGGTAAGTAACCGTAATTATGCGTCGTCCGGTCTCGAAATAGAGGTAGGTCTTCGTCCCAGCGTTCTGGGCGGAAGCACTCCGCGTCCATTCCGTACAAATCTGGCCGTCGGTGAAGAGTATAGACACTGTATGCTACTGCCGTCCCTTTAGGAATTAACACCGGAGACTTACGATCAGGGCCTCCGCCAGTGGGAAGTATCGTTGTCTTTGTTGATGTGCGGGTATTGACCGGTACTGAAGGGTATAATCGAAGAGCTAAAGTTGTCAGATCTTACTACACTGCCTGCAACCCCTTTTGATAGGACTTACTTTCTTTCAATATGTTCTGGAGGTAGTTCAAGTTGCGCAAATCCGCCCTTCTCATCTCTTCTTCTTTTACGGGCAATGCGCTAATCTCAGACCGTAGTTTCTCCATAACCTTCGGGTGTCTAACAAGAAGGAAGCTATTAAACGACGTTAGTTTGGCCTTATAATGTATGAAAACTGACATACAATGTCCATGACAATAAGCAAGCCGTGGTATCGCGCCCAGCGGCGAGGATGTTGATAATTTGTCCTCTTAGAGAGGCCCTATCCGGAGATGCCTTAGCGACCGATTTCAAAAACACATATCTTCCATCATTTTGACCTTCTGCCGTTTCGCTATTAGAAAGATTTTGGTCTATGATTTGATCTGCAAACATGTTTACTTTCGCACATGCATCCCGCCATTTCTTCCCACCGATCAGCCAGTACAGATCTAGCAGACGGAAGCGACTCGCGACATAGCTCTGGGCAGTGTCGAAAGCTTGAGCGAATGTCTGCTCCTGAGAGTCTTCGGGAGTCAAGAGACTATGAATAGACTTTCCAAACAAGAACGCGGTTGTCACATCGAGCGTCAGCCGGAAGAATAGGGGCTGAAGATCAACCACGCCACCAGTTTTGGGTAACACCTGCAGCAGATCTTCAATGGGTTCTCGAAAGAGCTCAAGATTTTCGTATTGTCTATGAACTAGTTGAGGGCGAAGTATTTCACGTGAATGCTTCCACTAAGGCGTCGAAATTAGTATTTCTTTTCTTGAGCTTGTATGCCGCTCTCCCCAGCAGAGGTAATGGGACTGGGCACAGAACTTACTGCGTCGCCTTCTTGGGTGAAGATTCCATCCCCAAACATGGGAAAGGTAATGTCTCTTCTTGGACCAAAAGACCAATCTTTAGGGGGTATGTTCGGATTAGTAAAGTGCTCCTCACGTCTATCATCGGTACTCTATGATATATGGGATAGACTATACCTGAGAAATTGGTAGAAAATATGGCCTCAAGATTGGCCGGGTCCACGGTCCCATAGGCTGGAGTCATCAGGAAGACCTGCTTCAGAGTATATCCAGTCTGTCGGAAATGGAACAAGAAGAGTTCCATCAGTCGAGTCTCCGCCTCGGCTCTGAATATCTGCTCCAGTCGATCAACACCTAAAGGCCGTTGATTCTGAAGTAATGGAGGCGGAAGACAGCCATGCTCGCGGGCTATTGCGTCAAGCACCTAAGTGCACATCAGTTTCCTTGTACGTCGCGATTTAGGAGGCAAAGCGTTTATACTACTAACCTTCTGTTCTTGTCTTGCTCTGAGGTACCGATGGATTAAGAAAGATCCAAATAGAAGGCCGAGTAAGAAAAAATACTGCATTTTAGCTAAAATAATGTTGAACAGGCTGTAAGAAAGCCGCTTCAGGGGAAAAGCGAAAGGTTGCGAATTAACCAAACTACAATTTCTAGGACTCATCGTGGGCTGTTGTCAATCAAAGCTTGTTCATGCCAAGAACAGGGGGGTGCTATAATAAGTGTGTACTTTGATCTTCATACACACACTGTCCAGACCACAGCTGCGGCATTTCCTGTGGGTGCTTGGCTATGAAAGGACCGTGTGATTTCTAGCTTTTGCTACGGTGTACAAGCTTGTCATTCTTAGCTGTTGGTCGTCTTTGCAGCTGCACAATCACAATGCATTGTGATAGGGTTGCGGGGATGATTTCAATGTTGCTCTTTGGCGCTCGCAAGCACCCCAATTTGGAATGATTGGCCTATCTCACAGCTTGTCTTACATACATGGCATGATATCTACATGTGATTGACACTGTTGGTTTCATATGCCTCGTTCATACCCTAGCCACTTAGATACCCTTTACCCTCCATCACACAAGGAAGTCAAAGTGAATTGCTCATTTAGCTCTTGGAGCCTTGGGAAAGACGTTTGCAACACCTTTACCATCATGCACCGGTCATCGAGTTTGTTCAAAAGCCTACAAAGAGTGCATCTTCGATCA
Organism: Xylaria curta; assembly: GCA_022495235.1. Taxonomy (NCBI): domain Eukaryota; kingdom Fungi; phylum Ascomycota; class Sordariomycetes; order Xylariales; family Xylariaceae; genus Xylaria; species Xylaria curta. The sequence continues at coordinate 31,306 of MU376008.1, read as the reverse complement.
AGCAATGCTAACACTCGGGTAAGAGAGGTCAATAGCAGTGACGAGGGCGCAGCCCTAACGGAGGTCTATCGAGGCGAGAATCCAGAAATCGAGTAAGTATTCACCATTCTTAGCCACAGCCGCAATGATCATAAAGAAACATGCATTCAAACTCGCGATGCTATAGCATTGTTGCCGTTCACGGGATCAATGGGGACGCCTTCGGCACCTTCTCGGCAAAGAGCAATAATAGGTTCTGGCTTGGTGACCACGATATGCTTCCTCGAGATGTCAATAATTCACGCATCATGACATATAGATATCCAGCTTCCGTAGCAACAATGCTAGGTGGCACATCATCAGATCGCATCCTGCAGCATGCACAGACCATGATCGCTGAGCTTGTTGCAGATCGAGAGGTCAAGAGATGACTCCCGGTGGCAAGCATTGCTCCTAGGCTGATTGGTACGTACAGTTAGAGGATGCTACCGAACGACCGATTATCTTCGTCTGTCATTCTCTAGGGGGGATCATAGTGAAGCGAGTAAGGGAGTGCCGTTGTTTTCGTTCCCTGACAGCCATACTAAGTTATAGTAGGCTCTGGTTTACTCCGCTAGCCGGACAGGCCGCCACGTCAATCACCTACATTCGATCTATGTCTCAACTTACGGAATACTTTTTTTCGGAACTCCGCACCAAGGAAGTGGTACAGCAAACCTTGCCACGTTCGTGCAGCGGATAGTAGAGGTCTTTCTTCCGTCAAAACTTGTTGACACGCAAGCGCAGCTTCTAGATGCACTCAAGGAAGGCTCAGAGGTTCTACAAGAAATCACGGACAACTTTGCCCCCTTAATGAGAGATCTCAGAGTCTACTTCTTCTGGGAACAGGAAAAGACAGATCTAGGCTACAAACTCGACTATGTAAGCGCGTGACATAATTCCAAAGATAAGGCCCCTGGTAGTTAGTTCATTGACTAAAAGGGAACATTTCCAGATTGTCACAGAAACCTCCGCAGCGCCGATTCTAGATAATACTGATAGAGCTGGCCTAAGAGCGGATCATAGAGGCATGTGTAGATTCCCATCGAGAAACGCCCCCGGTTATAAGCTAGTTGCTTCAAGTCTCCTCCGCTACTCACGCGACGCTCCACAGGCCATATCTCGCAGGTGGCGCGTTGAGAAAGACATTCTTCGTTCGCTACGGCAGCAAGAATTAAGAAACCTTCGCGAAGAAGATGAATTAGAATTAGAGGACAAGAGTGAGACAAAGACTTCTAAAATGGAGGACTAGCAACTTGCGATGTCCTTTCGGGCGGTCTATATACTAATTTGGTAACACGCGTGGCAAATTGGGGATGCTTGTCGCCATCTCTGAATTCAATAGAGTTCCTAACCAGAAGATCACATGATTATCTATGCAAGAACACAATATCTAATGTGGCTTTCCAGTTGCAAATAGCCTCGTGGAAAGGTACCACCGGAAAAAAAGTTTTGTATTTGCTGATCTCCTACCTACAGTATCCTCCATAGTCTACAACTCATCAGGGCACACACACACTATGCGAATTGTATGATACTTATATTGGGAGGAGCGTAAGCCTTTTCGGCTAGCTTTCTCCGTGAAGCCGCATGTCTAGCCCCTGGCTTCGAATATAGGGTTGAACAGGCTTCGAAAGCTGACCAGCAGCTGCCCACTACTGGATAAAAAACAGAAAATGACAATAAAACAGATAATGGTTAAAAGTTTAAGGTGGTAGTGAGCGAGAGGTACCCTCTATGTGGCCCTATTTCCTACACATTGTGGGTTGGTTCCTTCTTTGCTTGGTCCTGCCCGTAGCTTCGGCATCAAAAGTTCCTCCTTATCACACGGCTTACATAAGTATTTCATTCGCTTCCTCTAAGCCCAAAGCTCTTGAAGTTTCGGGCTAACTTTTATTCCTGGCCATCCCAGATGCATTTCAGCTTTTGACACAATATCAAGAAGCTGTGTTGTCTCGGACGCGTCTTTAAAGAGCTCGCCAGCCATTCCTATCACTAAGCCAGCCAGGATTCTTGCCACCATATACTCCGGATTGGATAATGAAACTCCGCAAACAACTCGCACTGCCTGCCGAATTTTTTCTTCTTGCATTCGTATCAACTTCGTGCGACCTAAACCAAGAGATGGCGTCCGAGGATCATGCGCTAGGAGAAGGATTTTGCAGAGTTCGAGGTACTGGTTTCCAGCAACGGGACAGTCACTCAAGTAATAGATCTCGGGGAAAACCCGAGTACCGTCGGCGGCCTGATTGCAATTTTCCGATGAAATGGTATCCGAGCAGCTGTCGAGGTTTACGTGATTTAGAGGGTTAAATGAAGATGGCCGTGCTCGGTTCCAGTCTTCAAGATACCCCCAAAGCTGATCCCAGAGAGTCCGGGAGCGAGAGTCAATACTATATGCATAGTTCGTAACTCGTGCCGCGTGGGACATTATCCGAAAAGTCCATATAAAGTCGGGTGCAGGGGTTAGAGAGTCGTCTATGCCACAATTGCGACCCTCTAGTTCAATTGGGCGCTTCACCCTGTTTGCGATGTAAATTTCCTGTCTCAAGGCGACAGCCATTGCCGCGTTGCTGAAATCAGAAGGGTTGCTGTTGTGTAGAGACATCCGTAGTAGAAGTGACGCAGATACTGTGTGTGTTATTGCAGAATGGTGATCATCTTGGCCTTTGAATAAAAAATAGTTAGTTCTGATAAATGATACTGAACGGGAGACTAAACGAACTTGTCATCTCCTCCAGGCATCTCAACAGCAGCGCCAACACAAAAAGACTGTCGTCAGGTTCTTTCATGGAGTACTTATCGTTAAGCATAGGTATCATTATCCTGAGACACTCCCGTTCGTACTCATTAGAGTTAAAATACTCCTCCCCTATGGCTTCAAGGTGTCTTGCAGAAACTGCCAATATGGCAAAGAGAATGCAGGGCTGGGCCTCCATGGTCGCCTGGATATATGAGCGGAAATGCGCCCGTGGATCACAGTAGTCAAACTAGGATAAATCAGCATTGATACGGAAATACCACCAGTTTATTTCTTACCCATGGTAGCAGCACAGCCCAGAAATGCTTCATGAGCTGAGCCTCCTTATTCGTAAGGGGGAACGGTGATTGTATCAAGCACTTGGAATTATCATTTATAGGAACAGGCGCCGGGCCGTGTTCAAGTGAACTCGACTTATCAAGAGGGGCTGTATTATTGTGTTGAGTTGCATCATCTACTCCGACATGATCTAGATAAGGTGAAGCGAAAGCTGGGGTTATGTTCTGGTGTTCAGACTGTGGATCTGGAGTCGAGCTTTCGGATAGACGACCTTGCCTTAATGACTCAGGGCTTTGTGACACAGTCCCAGATGGTGATTTTCCGCGGCTGGAGATATTGACGTGGCCGATACTCTGCGTCGCACTAGACGAGCCTTGCTCTGGGTTGGGTGTTGTTGATGATGGACGTTGGCTCAACCCACTAAAGCGGAACCGCAGTTCTTGATTGCCGCCGCCCTTGCACAAGACGTCGGCTCGTTTGCAATTCGAACATGTTGAACCTTTGGAGCTAATATCGCCTAGGATTGATCAGTCTCTGCCGGAAGTGCGACGTAAGAAAGAGTAACAACATTTCTTGTGGAGAGATTGGCATCTGCAACTGATTTCTTGATTAGCGGGTACCGGATACCAGGAAACGGTCGGACCCCTTACCAAGCACGAGAAGGAATGCGAAGCCTAGACTCTCCCTTGTCCCCACGACCAGGGTTTGGCTTGAATTGTTTGATTATGACCATTTCTCTTTGCAACACAAAACCACGATGGACCGTGGGAATAGTTAGTTTGGGGGATGTTCACCGTTGGACCGAGCGGATAAATCTTCCTTATATGGCAATCATACTTTGCACTAGCCTCTTGTGCCCTAACTAAACTAGCAATTAGCACCCGCCCAGCTCAATATGCAAGCAGCTTGCAGATGGATATCTCCACACTAAGTCACGATGGTCAGAATTGCTTCATCCTTAGGCTCCGACTTGCACACTCTTCTCTTCTTACAAACAACACCGCCTTAACCAATTTTTCTCATGTGACCGGTGTGTTGGCAATTACGTTAGGATTATGTTTAGGACCGGGTCAATAGAAACAAGTCTGTTGAAGGCCATGTCACATCTTACACAGTCATTCCGACACGGAAGATAGCTTCTTCTCACTGTGCCATATAACCTCCATCAACCGACAAACTAGTCCCTGTGATCCACCGCGCCTCGTCGCTGGCGAGAAATACGGCTGCTCCCACGATGTCTTCAGGAACACCAAGGCCCATAGGATGCTTTGCTACTATTTCATCATAACTGCTCATATTCTTGATTGTGTCTTTGAAAATTGCAGTCTGGGTATCTATCTAGTACATTAGCATCTATTGCCGTTGGCGTTTTGTGACACTTACATCCGGGACAAATGACATTGCAATGAATCTTGTGTTTCGCATAATCCAGGGCGACTTGCCTTGTCAGATTCACCACTGCAGCTTTCGATGCGGCGTATGATGCTGGAGGTCGATCAGTATATATCCCAGTTTGATTGTCATAGTTAAGAAGTATAATCTTACGGCTTGCAGGCCCGGCGACGAGCCCGTGAGCGGATGCAATATTTACGATCCATCCGCCATGCCCGGATTCGTGGTTTTCCTGCTGCAGCATCTGCTTGATTGCATACTTTGACCCGAGGAATACTGACTTGGCATTGACAGCCATCGTAGTATCCCACACTGACTCGGGTGTCTCATGCACTCCAGTCGGAGGACGGCTGGATTCAATAGAGATACCAGCGTTGTTGACGAGTCTATAGAAAACGTTAGGGCGGGTATCATCGATGAAATAACGAGTTTGAAGTGAGACGCTAATAGTCTCTTACATGTCTAATCGGCCAAATGCCTTGATAGTTTTTCCTACTAGGTCCTCAAAATCCTGAGCCTTGCTAACGTCTGTCTTGACAAAGATAGCCCGTCCTCCCTCTAGCGTAATTGCATCGTCAGTGCAAAGGCGAGCCTCGTCGGGAATCTCAGCTCGAGCGTTCCGGTTCAAATCGGCGCAAACAACGGCTGCTCCTTCACGGGCATATGCAAGGGCTATGGCCCTGCCCAGCCCCGAGGAAGACCCCGTGACGATTGCAACTTTCTGAGAGAGTCGAGAACACATTATGATTCGCTGTTTTTTTGTCGATTAATTCTGGCGCTTTTGCTGGGCCAAACACGGAATGGATTTGAGTTCCCTGGGCATAAGAAGGATTGATCTGCTTCATCAATTATCCTATTGATATTTGAGGGAATACCTATGCTTTTATCAACCTTCGGGTGCAGCCCGACATCTAGGACACGTCGCTTGATACCGTACCGCGGCCAGCGAAGCGCGAAGCCCCCCCACCGAGGAGATTCTGGACCATTGCCATGCATAGGTTTACCACCGGTTGATAGATTCCTGAAAGGTAATTTTCTCCGAATGTGATTGACTTGCATTACATTGAACTAGATAATGAGGTCATCTTCCACACGCGGTTATAGTGTAATGATTTACCTTTGACAGTTTGTAGACCATAATTGTGTTTCCAATCCAATTGAAATGTAGCGGGGAACTCTTCTACATCTGGTAATAATGATGTCGGACAGTCCTTCTACTTCTGGTACTGCGGTGTCGGAAGCCGTTGCAACCCATAACCTAACTCGCATGTCAACGCTAAGACAAAGCAGTGAGAGCAGCTCATATAGTATTGGGAGGTCATACTTACTACTAAATAACCTTCCATGCTCCTCATTTCTCTCTAACACAAACCCCTTCACATTTCCGTCTTGACCTTTGGCCGCCAGATCTTATCAGAATGTCCGCAAAATCGCAAAACCTCTTAGATTTGCTGCGCACCTTGTCGGCCGTTGATCTCGACTCTCTAGATGTTGAAGGTTGGTTGGACCTGCAGCGAGCTACTCCTCAGTGTAGTGCCTCGGAGCTAACTAATTGAAGTTGCCAAGCAGCTGGGCCCATTTGTGGATTGCACATCCAACCAGGTGAGTAAGGGAGCTCTCTCTTGCCTCACGCTCAAGTCCGAATAGTGATGCAGTATAGATACTGACTAAAAACGAAGGCTATCGCGCACAATGAGCTCAGCAAGACTGATGCGGAGGGTCAATTAATAAACCGCCAACTCATCGTAGATTCCATTGCCTATGCAAAGTCAAAAACGAGCGAATTCCCTAACACCGATGTTCGAGAAATAGCTGTTGAGGCGATGACGGTTAAACTAGCCCATCGCATTGCTCCGTATCTGACGGGGTATTCCCATCTCCAGACAAACCCCAAATATTCGTTTGATATGCAAAAGACCACTGCCAATGCTCAAAGTGAGTTTTCACAACAAGCTGCGCATGAAAATACGTCCAGGCCTTAATAGAGACAGGGTTCGTCGCGATATCTAAGGATCTCGATCCGAGTTTCGACGTGAAAAAGCTTTGCATCAAGATTCCCACAACATGGGAAGGTGCTCAGGCGTGCCGAGAACTGGAAAACCAGGGGATTACCACCCTTGCGACGGCTATCGGCTCTATGCCACAAGCCACACTGGCTTCACATGTTGGATGCACCTATACCGGCTGCTACATCAATGAACTCAGGGTCCACTTCGACGAGTCGTAAGTCTTGACGGAAAGATATCTCGAAACTTTGAGTCTCATTTTCTTGCAGATACGTGGATGAGAATAAAGCCTTCCATATTTGCGACTTATCTCAGAGGCAAGTTTCCCGATAGGATTTGAAATTAAAAAACAAAAAAAAAAGGAAAAAAGTATGACACTGACCAAAATTCCTCAGGTTTTACAAAAAGCATGGGCAGCGCACACAAGTCATAGTTGCTAGCCTCATTTCCATTGATGAAATTATGATGCTCGCAGGCGCTGACCATATCACCGTGTCTCCATCGCTGCTTCACGAGCTTTCTAAGACGCCTGCGGACTCTTGGAAGGGGGCTGTTGGCTCGGTTTTCAAAACCGAATACTCAGAAGCCCAGGAAGTCGACGATTTCGGCCCGGAGGACGAGAAAACCTGGCGTCTGGCTTTTGGAAGAGACGAAGGCGGGAAGAGCGAAGCAAGGTTGAACGACGCAATCAAATTGTTCAGTCAGAAACAAGATGCCCTTGAAGACCTGGTCTCTCTGCATCTTTGAACTTATTTCATGAGTAGTTCGTAAATAAGGCGGTAGCGCGTGGTAGTGCTCTATGAACCCAGCTAATAGTTGATTGATGGATGTATTACTTTGATCTGACTTCTTGAATGCGCTGTTGATGGCCATTCCCTCATTCAGGATATGTCTAATTATTATGACTCTTCGTAAAGGTGCGAATGCCTTTTTGGCGGGACCGTCGGCATTGAGAATCCTCTCATCTTTCAGGGTTGCGACAACGGCTTGCGAATATTATATATGTTGGGATATGCGATATCTAAAGACGTAGGTTGTACTTGTTAGCTTGGGGCATACATAATGTTAAGACTCATAGTGCCATTCAATGATACAACCAGCCAGTATCAGCACGCATTGCCTAGACTATGAATGCATGTCCAAGAGCACCCGCAATGAAATATTGTCGCCTGAGGCCAAGACGTCTCGATTGTTGTCGCCGCTTGGGTGGTAGTGAGACTGGCCTTCTATCTCCTTGGAAAGATCTTTCTCCCTCGCTTGCGAAGTTGGGATCACCTCGCTCCGACCGGCCATCTACTCGATCCAAGCGGCGTGACCTAGTAGCAGTCGGCTAGCATAGAGCATGCTATGGCTGAACAGGAATTCATCGACTAAGGCTTTTCGCAAGCGAAATACAAGTTGACGAAGTAGGAACTCATCAATTGCAGGTCAATCTTTGAGACTTTCAGCCAGATCGTTCACTGTTAGGGTCGGTGCTGTCAAGTGACTTTGAGACTAGGTAGAAGACTGCTGCACTAGTTAGATCGTATCTCGTATACTAAACTCAATACGAATTTTGCCCACGACGACTAGGCTACTTTGGGGAATTATGTTCAATCAACAAAATTACTAAAATAAGCTAAGTTGAGCATTTGGCCTGTTGCTGGTCAATACAGGGTTAAAGATCAAACTACGACGCGCGATTTTTGGGGCTTGGCAACCCCGATGCAAACCTCGTCTTGTCGAAAGCTACAAAATTTTGAGTCTTTCGAATGTGTCAGATTGTTCATAGATGGGTGTAAAAGAGTGAATAGATGAGTATGAAAGCGAGTATAGATTATGATCATATGCGACATGGTTCTTTTGTTTGCAGGGGCGGTGAGAACATTTACAAGGGTTCGAATGACCCAATATTTACAGTACCAGACTAATGTACGGTCCTAACTAGCCATGGACCCGTCTACGTCGAACCAATAGGAGCTGCCGGAATACGGTTCGGCTTGAGAGACAAACAGTATGCAGCCAATCACAGCAATACGATTCCTTAGATGTAACTCTTCGTCCATCTTCTATAGGAAACAGCGATAACTCCTTAGTCTTTGATTGCATCTAGCTGGGACTTGAGGCTTCTTCAGTTCTCTCGATCTTATTCCCACCCAACATGCACTTCCAGTGTGCAGCAATGGATAGCGAATTCGGTGCCTGATTATCGAACATTCCCATGTAGTCAGTCTCTCGGCTCCCTTGACCCCTAGGAAACCTCACAGCCTCGACAACCTCCAGCAAGAGAGTACAATCATATCCTTGAGATCTGCTACCGCTGCCGCGGCATCGCCGAGATAGTGGCGGAGGGTGCCCCCATTCAATTTTCCCTCATGTTTCCAGTGAGTCTAATAGTCAAAATTTCCAACGAGAGCTAAAGATGCTCCTCTGAATCCATCCTGCTATAGGGCGGTGAAGTCGGAAACGTGAGGTTTCCACTACCTCCCACATCATATGTGCAGCTATTCCGACTCATTGTAACACTTGCCGCAAGGCCGAAATATACATCAATATACACATAATAGGTATCCTGCTCTGTGAGCCGGTGACTATTCGCGTTGTTCTACCTTACCATTATGCCGCGCAAAGATTCCATTTGACTTCGCTTACCTTCCTCAACCGAGCATGATCAAAGACCAAAAATCCTTAATCCGCCCGGCTATTGGCTCAAATGCCTCCTTCGTCCGAGTGATCGAGCGACCGACAGCATCGACAACCCAACAGCCAACGCGATAGCTTCCATACATCGCAGCCAACGTGGCGCAGATCCAGGCGAGGATCTTCATACACCTCCAGAAGTTTTCCCAGTCGAAAGGTTTCCCCCCATCACTGGTAGAGCCGTAAATCGGCCGAATAGGGTGTGTAGTTGGCAGCGTGTCGTAATGCCTCCGGAGCGGACGATTTTCTCGGTGAGCGGCGGCGGACAGCAAATACTGTCTTTCGGAGCGGCCAACAGCTGCGCTTCGGGCAGGCCGGATGTGATGATCCGTTGGTGTCTCGGCGCGCCTGTGTTGCGAACGACGGCCACTTTCGGCGCGTAATCCATATTGTTCTACTGAAGAATCGATTTCATGCAGCAATCCTCTCTGTGCAGCTTGGAGGAAACGAAGAGTTGCGCGGTTGATGGCGTGGATCTCTGGTGTAGACTCAGCCGATACGCCATTGTTGAACGGCGTCGTTATCAAGGGTCCCTCATAGTTCGCATATTGACAAAGTTGTTTGAACGACTTTTTCGAGAGGTAGGGATCCGGTCGCCGTCGGTTATATGGTCGCAGAATATCCACCTGGACAACACGCTTATCTCTCGTGTTCACGTATGAATTCTTCCTTAGCTTGTATGATTGATCTCGCAGAACCAAAAGTATGCCGTTGTCAGGATGAGTTGGGCTTGGTGCGATCGGGAGATGATGACGTCTCGCCTCCATCTGGGTTGGGAACCTAGATTCAAGATCGACGCCGCCAAAGGAGGTTATCTATGTCTCAAAGACAACGCGTAAGCGCACTACCCAAGCTATCTATTGATTCTCGCACCAAGATCGCAAGGCAGCACTCACGATGAAGATCTCAGCTTTCCCATCTGGAAGGTGAGATGTTAAAAGCAAAACGGGGTGATTATAGCAGCCGTCATCGAGTATCGTATCGCTCACGACGAGCTCATCCTTAGGTGGCAGCCATTTGATGCAACCGGCAAGTGGTGTTCGTGTCCCGCTAGGCATGATCGGCTAAGGCGCCTATCACATAGACGAAGTTGCATAGTTCTCCGCTCACACGTAAATGCAGAATGGAAGCTTCACTGACCTGGGTCATTGTTTAACCAACACGCTCACGCACACAAGGAGGGGAAGCTCTGTCAGCGTCGGAGGCCTAATGTGGTCGTACGTCTCCAAACGGCCGAGACGGCCTCTGACCTATCAAGTTCGCACCGCCACAATTATCAAACACTTGTATCCTTGGCGAGATTTGTTTGGTGTGATTCAGGCGTGTAATCAGATGATTTGAAGGAGGCAACCTGTTACGTTGTCTGCTAAGTCCACGTAGAGATCATTCAATTTGGTGCCGCTATTCTCTGTAAATAGCGAAAGCTTTCCTTGATAGTTGTGTATTGCGACAGCGTTTCTCCACCGTATAGGTAGTCCAAGAAGATATAATGATGAGATGATACTTAGGCTATCACCTGGCAATCTAATCAAAGTTACTGCCTAAGAAGAAAAGGTGTAAGCAGGAGGAATATGTGATGACAAAGGATGGTATTCGGCTACCTACCTGTCTCCTTCAAGCAACGTTGGACACTTGGTACCAAAGCATGTGCTGACTCTTCCCAGTTCTGCCTCAACTGACCGCCTTTTTATCGCAGCTTCCAATGTTCTATTCACTACAGCTTATATCAATTTATTGCATTCATTCCAAATACTACAACGTGGAAATTTATACTCGATCAAGAATGTTATTCTCGTAGGATTATGACATGAGGAGACATTTGCTACGCACTAGTTAAGCGGCTATCAAGGGCAAAGCCTCAGGGGTTTTAGTGACCCTAAGCTTCTACGTTAGTCCGGCCACAATAAAGAGGGGGAGGTAGTCAACTATTGCACACGTGTGTTTGTTCTCCCACTCCTATAGGACTAATTAGTTTTATAAATTCATGACCACCAAAATCCAGGATATAAGCTCTTGGGTCGCGAGCATTCCCCCTTCCTATGGTGCTCTGTTGGCCATCTCACCAAACACAATGATTTCACCTTCATTATTAGTCAGGGGAAAACAATTCAATCCTACACCTGTACACTATCAAAGGTAGAGCATTACCAAGACGGGGGATTCGGCCATCTGTGTTGCATATATACCTAGTTTTATAACAGATACGGCTACCAAAATGGCCACAGAGTCTGTGGAGATGTTTAGATCTTCGCACAATAATAGGAGTCTAGATCCTCATTCATATTGACGTCAACATCGTCACATGCCTCATCTTCGCGGACTCGGGACCAACTTAGTTTCGAGAGAATAGCGGTAGAGGTGCTTTTAGTTGATGGGTGCTATTCTGTTGTTCCTAGGCACAGTTATCGTTTCTATACGAATAGAATAATTAGTATAGTAATAAACAACTTCAAAGTTGGTTAGTCTATTTCCCCGCAAACCGCCCAATACTAAAGGTTTAACACTAATCACTAGTCTCGGTCATTCTATACCAAAACTGTTAGCTGCTTGAGGCTCCCATGCTAAATACAACATACTTTTAACCCCACGCATTCCCCTTGTTTTCAAAAGAGAATGTGCCGTGTTGGAGGGACGCATCTATGGTCAAATCAGTCAACGTCCCGCCGGCGAATACCCCAGCCTACGTTTTTACCCCTGTTGAAAAACACTCCAAGTTAGCACCACTATCGGACCGTGTCTGACCTGGAAATGCAGCAAATCCCCGGATTTCGGGTTATCGTCTAGACCGACAGGACGGTCGGTGCTTCGCGCTTGCCGCCAATTCGCTAGCTATAGAATAAAGTGGCCTCCGGTACAGATATACGAGGACACTTTGGTATACGAGCGAACCCTAGATATACGAGCAAATCTGAAGCAACGAAATACATTTGCATAAGTAACCCATACTTATGAACTAATGGATATGTAGTATATAATCCTAGAATTATGGATGGTTAGTATCTGGCCTCGTAATATAAGACCCTTCAAGGTATAATATCTAGTTATATTGTGTTACAGTATCAAATATATTATGTTTTAAATAAGGTATACTGTAATATATCGCAGCTTTCCTCGCTTCAGCTATAACCAGGCGGCGCTAAGATCTCCTACAACATTCAAACGTGCGGCAGATTGGCGGGAATCTGGTAACCGCGCATAATATTATAAGGCCCCGCCAGAAGGATTTTAAAATAAAGCTAGCAAAACTAGCATGGCAAACGAATGCGAGTCTATAACTTACTTCAGGGTAGTACTTTAGTATTTGCATTAAAGGAAGTGTGGACTATAGAAACTAGTTAGTAGCCGAAGCCGGTTATTTTCGTTACGCCAACGCTTCGAAGCCTAGGCTGTACATACCTAATACCGACCAATAGAATAATAATAACTATAAATCAGACTATCTAACTATATACTAGCGTGAGAGAAGTAGGTAGGCAGACCTTGAGTTGACGCTGAAGGGGCGTTATAGATAGTAAGTTGTATAATGGATCCCTATAGAATCAAATTCCCATTGTTTTGGTCCAGTCGTCCTTCCTCCTAATACTAGCATAAGAGCATACGCATAGTTAACTGATGATTTGGGCACTTCTCAAAACTCAAAACATATATTGTTGGGTGCATGGCCTTGGGCCCTTGCCATTTAGACTGGGTCCTTCAACCACAAGACACCCCTTCTTTCTTGAACATTCGGCCCTGATACACAATGGTCGAGTTAGACATGCAGGTGAAAAGGGCCGAATGAGCCATCAGCAGTTTGTCATTCCTGATATTATACCGGACGACTTGATCCGAGCCGTCCTGGTCAGGGCATAATTTGGAGAACTCGAAACCAAAGCCTGAAGCACCTAATTCGGATCATTGATGCCTTTCGAATATATAAACCGTCGTTAGACCTCACAACTCTCGATTATTTTCCTAGATGTGACAGCGACTAGAATACATACCTGTACCCTGAATTCGCCAACGCTACAGAGTGAGCTTCTCCTCTATCCATCGTCATGGCTGCATCAGTTGCAAAGTATCTTGGAACTCTTTTGAGTCTCTATGCTGCCGGCTCCCGAGCCCAGCAGGGCCCTTACTTTGTCTTGGGTAGTGGCATGCCCCTAGTGATAGAGAGATTGGATCCCGTTTTAAATCCAGGTGCCACGCTATCAACTCACGTACACTCGGTCGTCGGTGGTAACGGATTTGCGCCTACCATGAACTTTGCGCAGGCTCAGAAGTCGACTTGCGCGACAGTTTCTCCCAAGGCTGATAAATCCAACTATTGGGTAATTATTGTTTGGGACTAGGTTATTCGGCTGAGAAGTTAAGGCTAACATCCATTGCACCAAAACACAGATGCCAAACTTATATTATCATGACCCCAAGAATGGGTCCTTCATTCGTGTGCCAGAGCAGCCATACCACAAAATCTACTATAAGTATGGCAACGGCCAGAACCAATACGACTCCGATATCACGGAGTTCCCCCAAGAATTTCGCATGGTTGCCGGCAGTAATGTGGCACGCTCGTACAATTCTACCTCCATGGGTCCTTATGGTAGCGAGCTGGGTTGGTCATGCCACGGCGATGCTACACACCCTGACTTTTACACTACTGGTCTTCCGACTGGCTTCACCGCTTGCCCTGGTGGTCTTGCGGCAGCCATCACGTTTCCATCCTGTTGGAACGGTAAGGCCTTTGATGTCAATAACCCAACAGCCCATATGGCCTATCCGGTCGCGGATACACTGCAGGGCTGTCCAGTGGGCTTCCGAGTGGCACGATTTCCACAAATCTTCATCGAGTACTGGCTCAACGTCAACACATTTAACGGTTTATATACGGCCAGAGACTCACCGTTTGTGCTGTCAAATGGTGATCCTACCGGCTATGGATTCCATGCTGTCTTCGTAAGTCATTCCCAGCCTGCATATATTCTCACCGAATGCTAATGGGACTCAAAGATCAATGGATGGGACGTTGGTGTTCTGAAAGCCATAATGCCTACATGCAAGCCCGGAAATACCGGTACACCCCCCCTTTCGGACAATAGCTGCTTTGGCAATCACGGCGGTCTGTTCACTCAGCAGCAAATGGACGCTTGCAGGCAGCAACCGACGACAAGCGAGAACGTTGGCTGGAAGTTTGGCCAGAACGATAACCCTGTTGGTGGCGTCCTGACCTACGGAGGAGTTGTTGGCAACAAATTGCCAGGTTGCAATCCAATTCAAGGGGGCCCTGGTCCGGCCACAGTACAGAACTGCTAAGATTCTATGTCTTGACACCTGAGCTGTAATGAGGGCTCGTGATCAATGGCTTAGGAGGATATCAAAATCTCAGCTCTGGAACATCAAGGGGGCCATGAAGATCTTGTCCCTTAAGCTATACCTCTGGAAAGCCTCGCGTATGGTTACCCTTCCTTTACTTCTGGTGGCTGACTTTCCTTGTGTTGCTATCTTGGCTGATCAGGAGCTTACTGCTGGCATGCTTCTACTCATGTGCTGGCCTCCTAGTCTTGTATATAGCCCTAGTTTCTTGGTATATATGTTGTATGTTTTAAAATCTTGATAAATGGCATCTCGACTCGGTCTACTGTAGTAGCGCTTCTGTATCCCGCAAGTAGGCTAAATGCCTTGCTTTCGTACATCAAAGTGTCATTAAGTTTATTTCTGGTCACTTATCTCGTGAAATTCTTCACAGCATTGGACTAACACAGTTGTTCAGCCCTGACACGAGATTAGAAGCTGAGGTTCGGAGAAATTGATAGAATGAGACATTTCGTGCTTTGCGACATTTACATTCTATTAGTAATATAAAAATGCCTCGACTGTCGTTTTCGTTGCAACTAGATAAGTAGCTAGTACGGATGCTACTACACGGAAAACCTTCAACTAATCTCCTTTAACTATGGAAACCCGCCTCTTCAAAATTGTTTCGTGACTACTCCATCAAAGGTCAATATCACAGATCTTGGCGTTACATTCAAGATTGTTCTGTTTCACGTTTCCCACTTGAAGCAGTTTTGTTATCAAAGTCTTATAAGCATACTTGATCACTTCAGTATCTAATCAGGATCCGATCCTTTCTCGGTCTCTACATTATAGCTCTCCATCACCCAAGGTAATCTTTACAGGGGCCTAGAATCAGGGCCTAGAAGGACATTTGTATTGAAATAATCAACTAGGGCGTGAATAGGTTGTACAAGGCAATGGGTGACCTAAGATCTAGATATGCGACACAAAGCCTCGCTTTCGTTTCTCGCTTCGAATTGCCTCTTCTATTCGATCAGGCATATACAGGTAGCTGAATAGCTGGATCTCTACGAACTGACGCTCATATAATTACGTATATGAAATTGGAGCCCTAGTCCGAGGGGGCCTTGAATGCAATCTAGTCCCAGCCTCTTGAGTCCGTGTAACACTTCATGATTCGCCATCACCCACGTTCGCCCTACACCTCACATACTAAAATAGGATAAAGATATGCAAAAGATATTTTTCAAGTTTTTGACTCGATGAATAAGTCACTTAATTGTTATTTGATGAATTCCTCACTCGTTTGTTCGGGAGCGTAGACAAGAGTAATGTCTTAAATATAGTATAAACTATATAACCGTCTGTGAATTTGGTTAAAAACCTTCCCAATAATTTTGAGCCACTTGTCTAACTCACTAGCTGGCGATTGAATTCGTGTTTCAAGCGAAGTTTTGAACGAAGTATAAACGAACAAGAGTCAAAACAAAAGTCTGAACGACGGTCCAATGACGGCCTGGTTTAAAATTTAATTAATCGTAAAAGTATTTTTCCATAATCGAGGAAGCAGCTCATTCTATAAGAACGCGTGATATCTTACCTCCATAAGAGTCTTGTATGATAGAAGATCAATAAATAAATAAATATACAAATGCTATAGATTTATTATGGAAATGAAAGCTGAGTATACATATACTCCATAACTAGACTCCTAGCCACTGCTTTATAAGTGCAGTTTCATTGATTAATAGGTTTCCGACTTATTTTACCACTCTCTCTACTGAGTCGTTGAGAAGTTCTATTTTCACCTCTATAGATGAGAGATTTATCTCGATATCATATTTTTACAAACAGGCGCTGTGAAAAATGAATATGACAATAGACGTAGCACCTGCTGCCAAACTCGGAGATTGCGTCATGACGATTATTAATATTGATACCCGTTAGTCGTGTTTAGTCATTCATCAACTTACGCTTCGTAAATAGTTTCTCTAATCCCACTTCAAGCTCATTGCGCAAACACTTCTCAATCGGAGGCATGGTGGTAGAAAAGTGATGATCCCACAGGGCCGATGAAAATTTCCTAATGCGGAAGGTTGGCCCGCTATTGTATGTTACAAATCCAAGTCGGAAAAACTTACGGTTTCTGGGCACGTTGATGCTTTTGAATCATGGTCTGCGACAAAACCATCGGACGGTTTCTAACATCGTAGCTTTGAAGTATGTGGGATATCTTGCACCACGTTGGATTTGTAATCTCCTATCCGTAGACAGGTGTAGACCATCTGAGGGACCATTTACTATATCATATAAAAACCCCCAGATTTCTTTTCCATCTAGACTTTATTATCAAGCTAGATTTCCAACAGCTGCGTTGTGCATCATTTAATGTCCCCGAGGCTATCCACTTATAAGATCTTTCAAGTGCCGAGATTATTTCCTCGCACGCCAGCCCGCCTCTACACCACCATGACAACCAAGGCTGTAGTTCTCGTTGAGAAGGGCAAGGTTGCGATTGACGAAGTTCCTTTGCCGAAGCTCCGCGACGATTATGTTCTCGTCAAAGTCAATGCCGTCGGTATAAACCCTACGGATTGGAAGCATATCGACTTTGGCATTGCCGACACCGGATCAAGGATTGGCTGCGATTACGCCGGTATTGTTGAGGCTGTCGGTAGCAGAGTGACCAAACCATTTAAGAAAGGAGATCGGATTTGTGGTGTCGTCCACGGCGGGTGAGTAGCCCTTCTCAGATCTTTTATTCTGTCAGTGGGTTTTCTGATACCTCCTAAGTGATCGAACCCAGCATGAGAACGGAGCGTTTTCCAACCACATTGTCGCTAAGGGCGATGTTCAGATCCAAACTCCGGGTAACGTCAGCGATGAGGAGGCTGCTACGCTTGGTATTTCTATCTCGACAGTCGTAAGCACCCGCTCATCATCATTCATGTATTATCTGTTAATATCCAAGTAGGGTCAAGGTTTGTACCGTACTCTCGGCCTGCCGTTACCTGTGGAAGCTACTCAGGGGGTTCAGTATATCTTGATCTACGGGGGCAGTACTGCGACTGGTATATTCGGTATCCAATTCGCCAGACTATCTGGATTGAAAGTTGTCACCACGGCCTCGCCCCACAACTTTGAATATCTTAAGTCTCTTGGAGCCGATGCGGTTTTTGACTACAAATCATCAACCGTAGCCGATGATATTCGCAAATATACCAATAATACTCTGAAGCTTGCATGGGACTGTACCGGCTTCGGCGGGCCCATCGTTGCCGGATCTCTCAGCAGTGAGGGTGGCAAGTACGCGTCTATCATGCCCGTTCAAAAGGAAGAGGTGCTTGCTGTCAACCCTAATGTGGACGGACCCTATGTCACCCTTATGTACTCAATCTTTGGTGAGCGAGTCATCAAGGGCGACGAGATTCCAGCTCAGCCTGAAGAGTTCGAATTTGCCAAGACCTTCTGGGAGATTTCGCGACAGCTGCTGGATGAGGGTAAATTGAAGGCACCACGAACTATTATCAATAAAGGTGGTAGCGGCTTGGAAGGAATTCTCAAGGGGCTTGATGAGCTTAGAGCTAATAATGTTAGTGGTGAGAAGCTGGTGTATACCATGTAGTCTACTTGTAGCTACTTGAATCGAATGATTCGCATTGCTAAATTCCATTATTCAAGCTAAAACAAGCTTTTATTGGTCTACCCGCCGTAAGCCCTTGTCTTACGGGCCGGCGGGGCTTGGAGGCACTGGCTCTCACACAAGAGTTTTTAGTGCATACGTAAATAAGTGCCGCGAGATGAGATGCTTTGCGGGGTGTGCCGTTGGTCAGCCGTGCTAAGACTTACCCGACAAGCTTGAACTATGCAGGTTTTTTGTGATCAATCTTGCACGTTAATCAAAAATTGTTATTCCAATTGGCTTACTACGCAACTTCTCTCTTGTATTCTCTTTGCTCTCCTTGAGCCATTGCTGTACGTATAATAACGGATACGCCTGTGCCTCAGGACGAAGTGGGCCGCTTGTTAAAAATATTGGAGCTAAAATAAGCTTTTATGTTAGCTTAAATCCTCCAGCAACGCTTCATGCGCCTAGCGTTTAGTAAGATGAAACCCTTGGCTCGGTACATCTGTATACCAAGTATTATATTGCGCTTCATATACAGTATCCAGCCAATGAAAATAATGGGAGTGTATAGGATGGCAGGCTAAGTCCCTACTTAGACTAACCGTCAAATTCTAATTCCGCTTCCATATAATCTTGTTCCGCGTTTGCGGCGGCATGGGATCTGGATGTTAATATCACTGAAGAGTAACCTTTAGTAGGAGGCTCTGAGGTTCTGGAAATTTCATATCCAGTATCGAGATCATCGCTCTAAGACATGAATAACGTGGCATTGCCGCGGTATGTTCCGTCATACATGATGAACTCCATCCCACAAAGGGCGGGACAGACGGAGCCAGACTTCTAATAGCGATTGTACATAGATCGTGGTTTCTGACGGATTCGTTCAACAACAGAATAATAGACTATGCCCGGCTCTACTTAGATTCCATGCCAAACTCAGCTTTTCGTTGTTAGAAAGATCAAATAGGTGAACACCTTACTTAAGCTATTCGGATTCCCTCATTGAAAACGTCTTTGAAATTCAAGCAGATTGGTTGCACTTATGCCGAAAGGGGTTCGGAAAAAGCCGGATCCCCACTATTAGGGCCCTAGCAACTTTAATAGTCGCAAGCGATGCAATGCAATGCAAATGAAGTTTATGACCTTTGCGGTATAGATACACAGACTAGCCTTAGAATACCTAGCTCGAGCAGACTTCCGCACGGCTGCAGCCAGCCGACCAGCCAGGCAACAATTGTTGGTTGTGGCTATGCAATGACTCGCGTGTCTGTACCTGTCCAGTCGGGTAGCAAATAGGGGTGACTTGGCCTAGCCCCGGGCCCAAGCCAATAGGACAACAGCGTATACACGAAGCTAGGATCCGTCAGAGTGGCACAGTTGTAGACTAAAATCCAACAGGAGAAAACTCGGGTTCAATGACGTGATATAGTTACACCGCCACTGAGGGCTAGAGGATCTGAGACAGATAATTCCAAAAAAGAAAAAAAAAAAAACGGTGGGATAGACAGTTTTTTTCCGGGCTTGGAAGCGTTATCCGACGAAAGGACTGACTTGAGAATGCTTGTCATTTGAATAAGCTGGTCAATATAATGTAATAGGGCAAGTGTTGGTATTAAAAGAATTAAGTATTGGCTCAACATAACCTACAGAAAGAGCACAACGCAACGCTGAGATTTTCAACTGATGTTAATGATACTTATACAATAGATGCTATAAGAGTCATTACTGTAGCATAAGATAATGCTCTTATGAACCAATTATCAAAAGTTTCGGGCCTGGCAGAATCCGGGAAACAACGATATTTAGGTGCA
Source organism: Xylaria curta (assembly GCA_022495235.1). Taxonomy (NCBI): domain Eukaryota; kingdom Fungi; phylum Ascomycota; class Sordariomycetes; order Xylariales; family Xylariaceae; genus Xylaria; species Xylaria curta. The sequence continues at coordinate 11,455 of MU376008.1, read as the reverse complement.
TTAATATAGAATCCCAATAGTTGTATTGCGCATACCCCTACACGTGATAGGTTTAACACCGAGTGATACAAGTGTGCTCTATTAACTCAAAAACTTTTCGATAGTAGCGCGCGCGAGGGCGTAGCTAAAACCATCTCAACCAAATAATCATGCCACCATCAACTCATTATCAATCCGCTGCGCTTCGTCCCTGATGAACGTGACGTTCAAATCCAGGTCCATTAACATAAATGTACGAGAAAGTAAGCCCCCGATTAAGCGGAATCTAATTCAAACTAGGCGTCGTAGTTTAGAGCAGAGCGGCAGCACCAAGAAGACCACCAATAGCTGCCGCGCCGACGAGGACACCGGTGGGCCGGGCAGCAGCGGCAGTGGGAACCAAAGTAGCTGAACCGGAGCTGGTAGGGTGGGGAATGGAACCAGTGCCCGTCGGGTAGGTGCCGTTGGACGAGCCGCCGGGGGTAGGTGTGGATGTTTCCTTGCAAAGTCCACCTTGGCCCTCGAGCATGTCATGGAGTTGGCTGGTTAAGGTCGCGGCCGCTGCTCCGGTGGTAATGCAGTTCGTGATGTAAGCATCGTATTCGCTGAGATGGACGCTGCCGTAGCTGAGGAGTTCCGAGCCATAGCTCTTGAATTCGGGCAAAAGCGAAGCAGGAAGCTCGGCGGCGACACTGCAGATCAAGTTTTGGTAGCCAATGGGATCCTCCAGGGTAAAGTCAGGTAGCGGAGTGCTCTCGCCGGGGGCAGTTACGGGGCCAGTGCCGATGACGGTGGCGAAGTATGAAGCCAGCACAGGAGCGACAGTAGGCGCATCAGAGAACTTAGCCAGACTCGATTGGCAGGCTCCATCCGTAGTTGTAGGAATCTGCGCCAGCGAGGTACCCGTAAGGGCGGCCACAGATAGGAGGACCTTGTTGTTGTACATTGTTCCTGCTTGTCCTAGAGGGATCAATTATGAGATTGAGACTCTGCTTGGTTGGTAAGTGCGTTGAGTGTGGAATCAGAAGTGTAAGCTAGATAGATAGGAAGGCCAAAGAGAGTACTTTATACTTATTGTTTGGCCTGAAGATTAAGATACCAACTAACATTCGGATCAGCATAACAAGGTCGGTTAGATAGAACCGTCCCGGATGCCTCGGTTACAAATAGGGAGAACCCTGTCTTCATTAATTAACATTATCATCTAAGCCTACTTGGACTTGGCGTTCGCGGTTGGTAGACCGTTCTTTTTACCGCTGGGTGTGTGAGAGTCGTTCTTAGGATGCACTAATATAATCACTTTGCGTGGTTTCTAGTGATGCATCTTTACTCAAATGGTCCGACTTATTTCTTACTAGGCCAAGAATACTTCAACTTGGTGACACAATGGGATGGCAAAAACTTGTCAGATTGCAATAGCGAACTTCTTCCCTGCTGAATCTGACAGTCTTCACTTTCACCTCGAGGCACCCATTGAACACCGACATTAGCGCCAAGGTGAAGCTTCGTCATTTTTGTCAACATGAGATCCACCCTATTTACGGGTACCTAGTCCCATAAAAGCAGGTCTGAATTATATACGGATATCACATCTTACTATCTAGGCCTTGTTTGGCAATTCTTTCTACTAAAAGCTCTAATCTGTTCTAGATTTGGTTAGATCTTCATGACTGATGGAGCGTACCCCAGTTACACCTTTTATTCACATACACGTTATGCGTAGTAAAGTAGCGACCTGAAGTACACTGCATATATACTTGAGCTAAGAGAAATTATATGCCTTCAACAACCTCGCGCACGAACATCGCAACGACTCATTTTTCAAACACGTTGGTCAGCCAATTAGACGCTTCCTTTCCGCGATCGACGCACATATGCATGGTATGATTAAGGGTGTCCGTGCACCAGACCTGCCTTGAAATTATCTTGTCAATATAATCAAGCGATGGCAGATCCATGGCCGGATTTTGCCGATTTGCCGGAGAATTATTTGAACCGTTGAAAGGGGCCGGACGGAATTCCGGTTGATTACGCAATTCACGTACTCGTATATCGTATTATATAATGCAGGGAACCCGAGGCCCCGGTGCAGAACGGACCCCGGAACACCCGCACAGACCCGCATTCACGGGTTTAGGGCACTATCAATGTCCGGAGGGCAGACTCCGCATCATAGGTGACAGCAAATAGAGAAGTGCTTAAAAGTCCGCTGAAATAGTCATCAAAGTGATTGACACATACGATCGTATAGAATTAACCAATCAAAACTTCGTTGAGGAGTAGTTTGGGTCAACATCGGAGTTTCGATATTATGGGGATGAGTTATTTGGAATAATGCTATCGATAGCTAACTATTACGCGACTGATCCAAGTGCGATAATATTGGTGATGAGTCTTGAAGAGTGCGACTACCCCAAGTATAGACAATTCTAGTCCCGCCTGTGACCCAACTGTACCGGTATGTCTACTTGTAAAGTGCAAGTATCAATCCAGTAACAAATGCAAGCAAGAATGCTTCGTGTTCTATTATAAGCAATCTCAAGACCAAAACTATGATTCTTATTGTTAGAAAAGTCTATGTTAGTCTACTGTAGTGCTTAAGTTGAGCAATTAGATTATTATTGCAGTGAGGGTATAGCTTTCACGAATCGTCAATTTCTCCCACGGCGATGTATGTATTGCAACCCTAATCGCACTTCTTGGCCTCCGAGGTACATCTCTCTGAAATTTCCTCTTGGCTCATCCTCGTTTCCCTCGCTTCCCTCGCTTGTTACTCGCACGCAATCAAGATGGAGTTAAATAGAGACCCGACTTCACGCTATCTGATCATTCCCTGAGTCACCCAAAGGTGGATGCATGACTATGAAAATGCGTTTTCAATTATCCTATGTTCCAATTAAACGGAGCGGCATTATGTATATATGCAAAAGGAAATCTCAGCAGATGATAGAGAGCAGTAGCGTGTAGGGTTATGTTGTGTCGCAGGCATATGCAATCGAACGTACTGTACTGCTCCAAGCAGGATTGATCCACTAGTCCAGTTCTGTGACAAAGTTGTGAAATTGTCTCACGCGCCGAGAACTTGAGTCTTACGACCCCCTTAACTCCCTACAGTAGAAGACTCAACCAATCCGATTTTCGTCAGGCTCTTGAACATAACCCGCTGGTGGACTATCACAAGGGCTAAAGTACTGAGGCTTGGAAAGGTATTCAGTACTGTAACAGTCTTCTTGGGCGTCAATGAGGCCATAGAGGTTTAAGTTCCTTGCTCGAGCCCTGGCGGTGTCACACCAGCCCGCAGGTAGGGAGATGCAACTACCCGTCTACCAGGGCCAGGTTGGCAATATCGTGTGACTAATCTGCAATTCGGTGTCTAAGATATTCGGTTACCCGTGTTCGCTTAACGCCGCGAAACGGACCCGAATTATCAAGGCAAGTAAACGCGAAGCTATTCGTGTATATAGACCTAGGTTCACCGCGAAGGCTCAAGGAGGAAGATAGACCTGTATGGCCCCCTTCATGTCCAAGATTATTGCAATAGTGAAGATCCCTTCCAACCCCTAGATACTTAACCCTTGTTACAGGCGGCGAATCCGGGTTTATGTACACGAATAGCTTCGCTCTCGCTGGCCCAAGTCAGGTCCGTATCGTTATTATCGTAAGCTTGAGCAAACACGATTATAATAATTACGATAACCAAGAACAGGCGAAACGCCGCCTTGTAGATTATTCCATGATGTCGCTGACTTAACTCTGGTATTATTCGGGCAATTGCATTCGCGGGTGACACAGGATCTTATTGAAAATTTTGATGGCCCAGTCCTCCTGCATAAATAGTGCCAAACAAGACAGTGAAACGATCTTACCCCAAAGTTCTAAGCATCCACATCCTCATATGTGAGTGTCGCTAGGGTTGAACGAGGTGAGTGGTGGACAAATTTCCAAAGAAGCGATTCAAGCAAAACATTCTAATAGAGCGTTGATAAACCCCAATCGAGCCTGCGACGGCCTGCAGCATGCGCAAAGTCCCCGGGGGTATCTAGCGTATCATGAAAGCAATAATAAGATAAATGGAATAAGTAGTGAATATCAATCAAAGCGCCATTCTCTTCTCAGAATGAGCAATTTAACACTATCGCTGATTATTAACTCTTTTTACTAAGAAAAAAGCTCACATACCCACATCGTTTGAGAAACGTTCCTAAGTCTCCTTATTGGAGGCAATATTGTCGATAGCTTCGAAGATATAGCAGAATTCCAAGTAAGTATTGACTTGAACCTCACTTTCCTAGGAAACGATCTCGACTCCCTTGTTGTTACTGTGTAAGCTCTGCTCACACCATAGTTTGGTACAATTGTGATCCTTCCGCCCGAACGCCTTAAGCCATTGGTGATGCCAATGCCAGAGGTTTAATAGTGAGAGGATAGCCAGCGTTACACACCAAATAGGCGGGATCACTCGGAGCGGGATCAACCGGCCGATCTGTACTATCCAAAACGGTTTCGCGGATAGGGTTTGGGGGCACCGAGGCTAACGGAGAAACGGACCACCAGCGGCTAAGGTGTCCGATGTGGCGCGTTAAAACCGGGGTTTAAGCTAGGAGAGACGCCCGCGGCCGCTGTTGGTCCCGTGCAGATCGTGGGTGACGGCCCGTGCTCAATAGCACTGCATGCCGACTTTACGGCTTTCCCCCGCCGATTCCTCGGTCGAGTCTTCGCGCAAAAATACCTGTCACAAGGCACAGGCTATCACGGAACACTACGGAATATCTCCTAACAACCAAGGAATAAGGCACGGACCAGAGGCCCGTACGTATATGTACTTTTCATTTTAGGTGCAATAAGCCATCACAGTTCACACTTCCAGTAAGCTCTCGTACTAATTTATCATTGCAAAAGGAAAAGTTCTATCTATATAGCAGATTCCTTAGCTACGACATATACGTACAGGCCTCTAGTCCGTACCTATACCTTGGTTGTTAGGAGGTATTCCGTAGTGTTCCGTGACACGGACTCACAGGTGTAGATCAAAGTGATATTCTGTACATGCTAGATAGCATACACGAAACTGTTTAGAGCCCTTCGCGTAGCAACAAGTCTCTATTTCCTATCCTAAGTACGGAGTCTTGATAATATGCTCCCCTCAATTAGCGTTATGTTAAGGTCAGTAGGCGATTCACATGTAGCCTTTTGTACATATATTAACTTGCCCACTGTCACAGTCTATTGTTATTCAGACTTCTTGATTAACTAATACCATTAAGTGCAATCTTTTACAGGCCAGTCTACTAAACTCCTTACGATCGATAACAGTATCAAGTTAGAATCGGAACCCATCTGGTTCTTCACAATGGCTGCCTGGCTGGTCGACGGGTCTCCCCTGTTTCAGGCTTCCGATATTCTCATACTCACCGATTGTCGGATAAAGCCGTAATATCTTAGACAACACGCTCTTGTGGGCTTCAAAATAGCGAAAATAAAGATGATTGAAATGTCCATAATGAGTTGTTAATAGACTTTGTTCAACTATGGTGGTAATCATATATACAAAAAGTTGCTCCCTAAAATATGCACGATTCGAAGCAATCTAATCGTTGCTGCTCTGTGACATATCACTGCCATTCTCCGTGATAATCCACGAGACTAACCATGCGCCTTAATAGGTAGCCTCATCATGTTTGCTCAGCTGTAGTGAGAAAAAGCTTAGTTGCCGAGTTGCGATTGAGGCGCAAGTCCGATGGACATTTATGAAGGAGTGTTGCCGGTGGGGACCTTGCCACCAGGGAGGGCCGTAAGAGGGCCGTTCAAGCCAACTTGCTCAGCAGGGGCAGGGTACTCAGGAACCTGGCTTGAAGCGTGTCCAGGGCTTCCGTCGGAGCCGACATTGAGAGAGCATGAAGCCGCGTTGACGCCCTGAGGACCGGTGCAGGTCTTGTGGGCGTTGCCGAGTCTCGTCTGGTCAGTCCATCCGTTGATGAAATCACCGTGGAATCCGTAGCCTGTCTTATCTCCTTGAGCAAAGACGAAGTTGCGATCAGTGTACTTGGTCGTGTCATAGTCGAACTCGAAGAACAACTGCATGATGGCCTTGGGGTGCGAGGAAGGGCAGACACCTCCGTTGTAATCGCCAATGGCCGGGAAGGACATCTATTTCAAGAATTAGGTTAAGTTTCAGGAAACTAGACAAAGGTAGGGACTACGAACGTGGCTCTTGTGGTCAGAGGAGTCGAGGTTGACGCCGTCCCAGCAAGGAGGGAAGGTGACCTGGGCACGGATGGTGTTGCAATGAACAACAGGAAGACTGTTAGTCTCCTGATCTGTTGGTCCAACGCAGTGATGGTTGACGGCTCGCTGCGTGATATCGGTCTTATTGAAGGTTCGGAGATCCTTATTTCCCGAAATCATTCTCAGACCTGCGGGCGGTGCAGCTGCGAAGTTTGTCTGGATGCTTGGGCAGCTAGTACGGCCAGCCTGGTAGTCACAAGCACGGTTCTGATAGTAGACAGCCTAAAAAATATAAGCAACTTTACAATGGCGATGGGATATGGCTGGATACTCACATTTCCCTTGAATGGGACGAGCTCGAATCTGCCGTCACTGTTGATGTGATACAGTGAAGGAGTCCAGTAGATCGAGTGATCCAAAATCTTGTCGCACGTAGTGGCCTTCGAATTGATGGCCATCTGGTTAGTGGTGCTAGCCTGGAAGGCAGTACCGCCGACTACTGCGTGTACATGGTCCGATGTGTCGCTGCCGAAGCTGAGAACAGGGTCACGGCGTTGAATAGTCAGAGGTTGACAGTTCACGGTAAAAGTGTCGCCAACCTGGGCAGAGACAGTCGAAGCAGACAGCAGCACAGCCGCCAAAAGGGCTTTTGAAGCAGGCATTCTGGAACTTTGAACTATACGTCAAGTAAGTCGGTAAAGTTCTGCGAAAAGTCGGAAAGGGATGAACCGCGTTGTGATCCGGGATGCCAAAGGGACAGAAAACGAGCACATTGACGGCGGATATGAAGCTATTTTATCTTCCATCACTGTCTACACAGATTGTGGATAACTCGGATCGTAGCGCGTATCTAGTCGTCGGATTGCTGGATACTTCATGCCCCTTCATGGCCTGGACAGTATCACAATAGGATTACTACCAGTCAAAGTGGCACTAGTGGAGCCTAGTAGCCTTCACAACAACACGATATAGAAACAGTGTGTTCCTATGGCTGGCCCAACCTTGGGGTCTCATTACGAATCTTGAAAGGGGAAGTGGCATCGTTTGTTTACTGCAGTCCCACGCTGGCGGCGTGTCTCTCGGCCTTATCCCCAGGTCTAAAAACTGTTGAATGCAACTTTCGTAACAGCATGGAATTATATTCAAGAGGTTGTGTGGATTGATACATTGCTGCAGCGTCAAGGATTTGTGCGATGCGGGCGGCTAGCGCAGCCGGCTGCTTCAATATCAAGGGGGCTCACAAGATTTTGACGCTTAAAGGACCGGTTGCACTTTCGTTCACGATCTAATCTACCTTGACTACAGGCGTACCCGTTGTATTGTGGATCAAAGAGGGAAGTTTATACCCTGGGTAATCTGTATAAGTATGTGAAACTACACTTGGCCGACCCCATAATCCGGAAACAGTCCGGCGTGACTTAATGACCTTAGCCTCTGTCAAAGTCACAGGAGATCATTTGACAGCCAATTACCTTCCCTACTGGGCAGAAGTACGTTAGGACCCATTGATAGTTAGTAAGCGATCGGCAGTCAAAAGACCTAAAACAGACAGATCTCGTCGGTACGCGCATGCCTTTATGGGGCAAAATCTGGGGTAAGAACGTTAATTTGGTATTTACTCCTACTATCGTCTTTACCAAGATAGATTCTACTGCTGTATATATGACACCGGCGTTTTCGATTTGAACGTTTGTTTTCTCTGACAACCATTCCATTACAATATTAGCCCTTTTACTTGTTACGCCACTGCACTACCTACACTTGGAATAGACAGGCATTCCAGACTCCTTATAAACATATACCATATTTGAAATTCACGGAGATAAACTCCTTTGCAACTTAAACTCATAAGACCGAACTCGTGTTGTTCAACAGAGAATGACTTTTGAGTCGGCCCGATAGGATATAATCTATCCTAGGCATTCTATGGTCTGTTCAAGCTCTGGGTAGGGGTTAGGCCGCTGAAAAGGTCTGACTCGGAATATCTGGATAACTGGAGGTGGGGTTAAACGTGTTCGAGCCTAAGTCCACGAGAACACGAACCGCATGGCGCTAAAGGGCTACTGTAAGTCACTAGTAGATGGCATGGTAAGGACTGAACCATAAGACTCTTCTTGCGCTAGTAGGGAGGACTCCAGGCCTCTATCCCCTTAATATTTGGGAAACCCTCCTTTCTAGTCATGGCTTCTAAGAAAGTAGACAATGCAGACTCCCACCACGTGTGTTCGGCCATCCTTAATTTTGGCGCGCTAAGGACCGTTCCACTATAGCTTCGCTCATAGCTTCGATTAGCGGCCTTGACGGCGCTTTACTTAAACATAGTGAGTAAAGTCGCAGCGACTATGGTCGCGTCCATACTTGGAGTTCTGCGCATCCAATCACGGCTAAACGTAGATGACCTCGCTGTTCTTGTTCAATGAAGTAGTAAAGAGATGATTGGTTGACCGACCTGGGGTAACGAAAATGTCTGTGTGCAAGAGTTTACTATGTAAGGCTGAGCTGTCCACGTAGTTGGGTTCCCTTTGGGTCTAGACTTACAGGGGTTACTGAAATGAAGGGATACTGCATACTGCGTAGTATTATAGCCTAGTTAGGAGAATGCCAAGACACGATTTGTTGGGGAATTCCAGAAGTAGGAGACAGCTAGCCAACCAGAGAGTCACCCAGCCGCAAGAATGACTCGCTTAGGTATAGCGTCTATAGACGCCTGTCGTGTTCTGGGGTTAGCTACTGACATACTAAATGGAGGTAATGACCTACCCAAGTACCGATGTAATAGCCGTAGCGCAGCTGCACAGCGCGCCCTACAGCTGTCATCAAGCAACAAAAATAAAAATGTGGTGTGACAGCCAGAGGCAATACTCCTTTCCAGCTTCGTAAGGCTGTACGTTGTCGTCGGTGATAAAAATTCTACCTAGTTCTACTCAGGATTGGAGCTGAAAATGCTAAGGCAGTCTGCCCCGCCACCCCAGTATTATCATCCAGTGAACGAGTTGAAAAATATGCACCAATGTGAACAACACAGATTCTGGTGCCATCCCAACTTTTTATCGTCAGGTGCAACATACAACGTAGTACAAAGCATAGGACGGTAGTTCTCTTCGGGCTTCTCCTTCAATGAATACTCTTTTCCGGCTCTTCTTCCAGGCTAATTCTTCGACTCGTCATCAGATACATCAGACTTCCAAATAGTTATTCTAAACGACGCTAAATGTCGGGCAACAAATCTCACCGATATTATCAGACCAGAAACCACCCTGTACACTGGAGGAGTTCGATCCTGTGCAATATCGATAGATCGTGATGAGGACCACCTCAACCATGCAATCATGCCACGCTTTACAAGTACCTTCCAAAGACAGCAGTCTTATATCTTGCGGTCAGAGACCTGGTTTATGTTCTCTCCGGAACCCATCACAGCTCCGAAATCCACAATATACCACTCTTTTTGGACGTTAGTATGGCTTCACAAAACCACCCTTCCAAAGTTCGTCATCATACTCACACGAGTGTGAGTAACACCGATCAGCCTCCGGTGCTATGCTTTTGGTGAACCATTACTGTAATATAGCCATTAAATTGGGTCGCCTCAGAGAGAGAGGTGAAGCATGATTCTGTCGATTCATTCCAGAACTCACTGTCAGACCACGTCTCCACTTTCTAGGTTATAGCCTTGTACAATGCTTCTGAAACTACTGCTGAGAGATTACGTTGGTTCTGAGATTTGGGCTGCTCACGTCCTTAATGCTTCTTTCTGTCGTTCCCTTGATATCTAGTTTTATTTCATTTTTTTTTTTCATAGTTCCATCTGACACTGTCAAAAAGTTTGATGTTTCGGATTTCCAAAATTTCGTGACGGAATTCGGAAAGATGGGTCCAGGTTAGTGCACCTAGGAGATGGCCATGTGCTAGCATATATCATGTTAATAACGGACCGAATATATGCCTAAGGTGTGGTACCAGCGAGCATACAGCTCGGCTTACCCCTCCCCACATAGCGCGGCTTACCCCCTCTTAGGCCACGAAGTACCGCGACTTAAAAATAACATAACATTATAATTATACAAATGCATAAAAAAAAAAAATTTTTTTTATAATTATATAACAGTTTTTTTATAATTATACTGTAGTTTTATTAATAGTTATAAAATTAATAAAAAAACTAAATTAATTATTTTTTATATAATAAATTTAAAATTTTTTTTTTTTTTTTAAGTAAAAATAGCTAAAATAAGTTTTTTTTATATATTATTTATAAACTATTTATAAACTGTTTATAAACTGCATTTTAAACCTTTTTTTTTTTTTTTTTAAACTTTATATTAATTATAAGCAAACCGTATTTTAAACCCTTTTTTTTTTTTTTTTAAACCTTATATTAACTATAAACAAACCGCATTTTAAATCTTTTTTTTTTTTTTTTTAAACCTTATATTAACTACAAATAAACTATATTTTAAACTTTTGTTTTTTTTTTTTTAAACCTTATATTAACTATAAACAAACTATATTTTAAACATATTTTAATTAGCATATAATTTTTACTTTATTATAATACGCTAACATTTTATTTTTTAAGCATTTTTTATTTAAAGCTATAGCTTAATAAAAATAACAAACATTTAATTAGTATACTTTATTAAAAAAAACGCTTTTGCTAGTTTGTTAATAAAAAAAGCAACATTTATATACATAATATAAATGTTATTATTATTTATATTTAAACTGCAGCAAAACTATTATTTAATTATAATATAATAAAAACTTTTTATTTATAGTTTATTATTAAATTAATATTATTATTATTAATATTTTATTATAATTATTAATATTAAAAAATATTAATTAATTAATAAAAAACTAAGTACTACTAAAAAAATAATATTTTTTTATAAGTTATAATATAATTTAATTATTTTAAAACTGTTATTTAATTATAATTTATTTATTAGCTTTTTATAAGAAAATTATAAAAAAATATATAAAATTAGTTTAAACAATAAATTAAATTATATAAAATAATATTTTAGCTATTTTATTAAAAGTTTAAATTAATATAATTAAAATTATATATAAAGCATAAGTTTTAGTATATAAAAATAAGTTTATAATTTAGCTTAATTATAATAAAACTGCAGCAAAATAAATTTTTAATAATTAATTAGCCCGCAAAAAACTTGTTGTAACTATTTATTATAATGTAAAAAAAACCGTTTTAAAAAACAAAAATAACGCTAGCTCTTTAATAAGT